>PVJL010003828.1:0-146334 GCA_004026885.1 Lyroderma lyra | reverse complement strand
GTTTTGATTTGCATTTCCCTGATAGCTAATGAGGATGAGCATTTTTTCATATGTCTGTTGGCCATTTGTATTTCCTCATGGGAGAAGTGTCTGTTTAGTTCTTCTGCCCACTTTTTAATTGGGTTGTTTGTTTTTTTGTTGTTAAGTCTTATTAGTTCTTTATATATTTTAGATATTAGACCCTTATCTGATGTGTTATCTTCTTATTTTCTTGATAGTGTTCTTTGACACACACAAGGTTTTAAATTTTGATGAAATTCAATTTATCTATTTTTTGTTGTTGTTGCTTGTGCTTTTCATGTCATATGAAGTCTGAAAATTAAGTTTGCAAATTTGCCACTGTGCACTTATGTTGGCAAACACTGTAGAAACACTCAGTAAGGTTTCATAACCTTGGTATATCTGTGTCTCACACTGTGTTCATGTTGACATGTGGCTGTGTCTGGTGAGTATTGTTCATTATTGTTGTTGAGTGTTTTTGTGTGCTGTTGTAAGAATGTTGGAGCTTGAATTAGAGCAATGAACAAACATTAAATTTGTTAAACTTGGCAAGAGTGGAAGTGAAATCATGGACATGTTAGTCCAAGTTTATGGGGATAATGCCATGAAGAAAATAGCAGTGTTCAAATGGATTAAATGCTTTTCTGAAGGGAGAGACAGCTTCACTCATGAAGAGAGGTCAGGGTAGCCAGTAACGAACAGAACTACTAAAAACATTGCAAAATTCTTCAAATTGTGCATCGAAATCATCGGCTGACTGTGAGAAGCATAGCAGAACAAGTAAACATCGATTGAAAAACAGTTAGAAAATCTTAACTGAAAATCTTGGCATGAGAAAGGTGTGTGTGTACAAAATGGTCCCAAAGGAGCTCACTGATGAGCAAAAGCAAAGTAAAGTAAAAGTTTGCCAAGGCCTTTTGAAGAGGCAAGATGATGTTTTGAGCTGTGTTATCACTGGTGATAAAACGGGTGTACGAATACAACCCTGAAATAAAGTGTCAAAGTGCACAATAGAAGTCAGCCGATTCTCCATGACCAAAAAATTTCCATCAATCTGAATCAAGAGTCAAAATGATTTTGCTAACCTTTTTTGATATCAGAGGGGATTGTTCATTATGAATTTGTGCCAACTGTACAATCAATCAAGTTTACTATTTGGAAGTGTTGAAAAGGCTGTGTGAAAATGTTAGATGAAAATGACCTGAAATTTTCACCGACTCATGGCTCTTTTAACACGACAATGTACCAGCTACTGTCTGTGAGGGAGTTTTTAGCCAGTACACAAATAACTGTTTTGGAACACCCTCCCTACTCACCTCATGTGGCCCCCAATGACTTTTTTCTTTACCTGAAGATAAAGGAAATATTGAAAGGAAGGTATTTTGATGACACTTAGGACATCAAGTGTCAGATGACAACAGCTCTTATGGCCATTTCAGAAAAGAGTTCCAAAACTGCTTTGAAGGGTGGACTAGGTGCTGATGTCAGTGCTTAGCTTCCCAAGGGGAGTACTTCGAAGGTGATCATAGTGATATTCAGCAATGAGGTACGTAGAACATTTTCTAGGATGAGTTCACTAACTTAATTGTCAGACTTTGTATCTAAGAAACTACTGTCTAATTCAAGGTCACACAAATTTTCACCTGTTTCTTTTTAAGAATTTTATAATTTTAGCTTTTATATTTACATCTTTGATCCATACTGAGTTGACTTGTATATGGTGAGGGAGGGGTCCAGCTTCATTCTTTTGCACGTCGCTATCCAACTGTCCTGGCATCATTTGTCAAAAAGCTATTCTTTTCTCACCGATGGTCTTGAGAACCTTGTTAAAAATTGATGACCCTAAATCACAATGCTGTTTTAAATACCTAGGTAATATTTCAATCCTATCAACCAGTTTTTCATTCTAAGATAATGCATACAGAAACTTAGGAGTCTAAGTCATTTTACAGGCTGAATAAAAACAATGTCAAGGTTTTTAATGATGGGGATCATAGTGTTACTACTTTCTGAATAAATAAAAGAATGGTAATTTTTAAAAGCACTCCACTTAAGAAGTTTGTTTCTACTGCTATCTCTGATAGATGAAAAAGATGAGAAATACTGTTAATAATTAACACTGCTTGGATTTTGGACATGCCACAGACACTATGAAAACATAAATAATTAGCATTAATACAAAGTATCACTGAGTACTTTATATACATCAATCAAAGAAGAATTTAAGGTGGCTTACACACAAGATTAAAAACAAACATACAAATGGTGGGAAAAATAAGGCTAGCTATGCAAATAATAAACATTAATTTGCTAATGTAGAAATTTGAGGCTTTAAGTAGCTAAGTGGCTAACTTACCTATCACTGTCTTAAAAAGCTGCACATCACTTCTTGGCCTTTTGGCTAAGATCAAGTGTAAAACACTGCACACATCGTGATAATTGTCAATGTAAATCTCACCTATATTTTTAAATCTGGAACAAACAAGAGCCTTGAATTGGGAACCCATCTGATTTTTTGTTTTGTTCTCTCACTATCTGAGCCTGTGACCTTAACTGATGGCCATTAAATCTTTATGGCCCCAAGTTTCTTTCACTCCAATACAAAAAGATGTTTGGTTGGAATCCATTTCTAAGAAAACTTCTTTGTTCTACAGTTCTTGAATCTGTGAGTCTAAAAATGCATGTCTGTTTCATCAAGAAGGTGCATTCTTGTTTTTTAAAATGTAAATGCAAAATTAAAAATAGCTGCATCATATGCAAATAAATCATGTGGAGCCTTCACTTTAGGTCCTCGAATTAGATCACACAAATGTCACTAAAGAAGAGTTACAGAGTAAATTCCACACAGTTGCATCCTATTTCTTGAAATAAGAATATATGCTAGGGAAATACAGTTTAATACAACTAAATAAATAATACATTTAATTCTTATCTCACAACCAGGAAGAGAATTGGGCCTTAGATCAGTGACCAGAGAAAAATGGAATCGTCACTGGGACCCAGCTAATTAAATCGGACAGTCTTCAAATATTAACACCCTGAACTTTAAAGCCACTTGTTCCTCGATTTTTTAAAAGTATTTGTTAAGTGTAAAATTAATTTCACAATTTAAGAGGCAGTCACATTTCAATTACATTTTGGTATGTCTTCTGCAAAACTTGCCAGGCTCCAGGGAATGGCTTCATTTATAGTAAACTTGTTCAAACCCAAATCTTATGGCCATTCTCACTCCCTAAACCCAGGAGTCAACCTCTGCCTTGGAAAGGCTCTTCTAGTGAAGGTTTCGCTCTTCTAAATGTATTTTAAATGTATTTTAAAACAAACTTTCCACAGTAATTTCTTTATTTCTGGGTGGGGTTGGCTGGTTTCTTTCCATCACACTAGAAAAAGATTAAGTCACTAATCTTCCAGACACCAGGATAGTCCCCACCCATCCATATCAGTAGTTCCTTTTTTCCCCTTGGTGGTTGCTGCTAGAAGAAAAATGGAAATTAGCAAGTTCCTGCTCTACCTCCCAGGTCTAGCCTAAGCCGCCCAGGGGAAGCACCAAGAAAATCCCTGGGCAGCATGCTGCTTCTTCTTTCACTGATCCTTTGGATAAATAATGAAACTGTCTTAGGGTAGGAGAGGCAGCCTATACAAGGGAGATAATTTTAGCCTCCCTTGGTAAAATTTCCCAGCTCCAACAAAGATATGTCAAATGCTAGGGCCCAAATTTTATTTTAATAAACTATATCCCATTACTGTTCGATTACAAAAAATATCTGTTTGCTTGCTACATGTAAAGCACTGTCAGGTGCAGCAAAAAAGGATACTTCAAAGATTGTACCACCTTAAAGTTGTTTGTTCATAAAACTTTTTCACCCATTCTTAATTTCCTATTATTCATATTCCCATTTGACTGATAAGGACTTAAAACACTTGCCTACAGCTACAATTCTTATTTCCAAGACTGTTCACTAAAGCTTGGTGCAAAGTATTCTCTAGGGTGCCATGGTGGATATGTTCATTCACTACAACATTTACTAAATGCGAACTATGAACAAAGCCTGTGAGAACAAAGCAGAAATGAAACCTATCGCCAAGAAGACACTATTAGCTGCAACTTAAAACATATCTGTGACTACCCTGAGATATTAAAAGCCTACAGAGTTTGGAGAGGAAAGTGGTCACATCTATTTATAAGGTTTAGGAAAGGCTTTGGAGTTAGGTGGCATTTGAATTAGGTTTTGAATTATGAGTAGGAATAACTTCACCTATTCCTTTTGATTATCAAATAGCAGTCATCCTTTCCAAAACAGGTTCCTGATAGCTATAAAAATATTTTATTGTTAGGTAATATCTATTCTTCACTAAAACAGCCCAGGATGATATGCATTGTTCACCTTGATTTTCTTAAATGGGAGAACTCTGCAACCCTGAGACAATTCTTATGTATAACAATAGTGGTTACTCGTAGAAATGATTGATTACGCTAGTGCTCTTTTCATGATGCTTGAGAAGCAGTAGAGTGGAAATGAAATAAAGAACAAATTCTGTATTTTCTTTGGAACTCAATTGTCCTTGCTTTTAAAACAAAAGGGTTAAATGATATAATCTCCTTCAATTTTATGATTATATAACATTTTTATACAAATAAAGAATAGAAGACTTTACATGGCAAACATAATGACTTTTTCCTCATATATGGTATCATAGATTTAAAAGGAGTGCCATTTGCTTCAAATTGTATTACAAACTAGGCCTTGGTTGCAAACCAGTTGATATGGCATTTTATTTCAAGATGGTGAGAAACATCAAGTTATATAGGGTGTCCTGAGAGTAAAGAGATGATATGATATTGTGAAAATATGTGGATATAACATTGTGGAAATTAATGACTTCATTTACTGAATAAGATTCATATATTCCCTTCTATCATTTTACTAGGTAGAATGAAAAAAGTATAAGCTTTGGGTTCATATCTCCAACCTTAATTTTCTGGCCCATGCCTGAGACTGTTCTGTGACATGATGGCTATCTGTCCTGCAAGCTGGATCTGGGTCAGAACAGAGGTTACTTTCTGCAAAACCCACTTAAGAGACTGATTATGTTCATTTTGACAGAAATGAGTTCTCCTCCCTTGTCTTCTGCTGTGTGCTAATACCTGCAGCAGGTTGTTGTCCTGACATGGTCAAGCATGTAATTTTCCATACCTGGTAGATATAGTTCCTGGGACTATCTGCTCTCTGACCCCTTATTCTGTATGATTCTTTGGCAACTGCCAAGCAGCAGGGGGATCCAGTTCATTTTGCAGCCTCCCAAGACATGTCTTGTATGTAAGTTTCTCTTAATAAACTTCATTGATTACCAGATTAGAGTGGCCAGCCTCTTTCTTCAATCTTTCCCTGCTTTCCATGGAGGTAGATTTTCAGTCTTGGGGCTTTTCCCTAATTCTGCATGTACTAACATAACCATTTATTTAGCTTCTCTGATTCTTAGTTGTCTCATCATACATAGCTTGTAGTAAGGTTATTATGAAGATTAATGAGCCCACACATGAAGCATCTGTGTTATTTTTCCCTCATATCCATTCTCTTCTAGTATTCCTGATTTATAGCTGGAGTAGTCATGTGGCTATGTTCTAGATATTGGCAAGTAAATCTAATTTCTATGACAAGCTCTTCTCTTCACCTTTTTGTCTTTCTCAGCTGGACAGAATGTTGTGGTGAGTCACCCAGAACACCTTGGTGAGGGTAACACTTCAGGGATGGTTGGACAATAAGGGGTTGGTGGAACAGTAAGAGTAAAGATGCTTAGGTTCTTGACATTGTGGAGCTGCCTGATCAGCTCTGGATATCTCATACTTTGAATTTTTTATGTGAATGAAATAACATTTCTGTCTTAAGCCACTGTCTTTGGGGGTCTCTTAAGAGAGAAGCTGAGCTGCATCTTAACTGGTACAATATTCAAGGCTGGTTCAGTGCTGAACACATAGTAGATTCTTCTTTTTTTCATGGGAAAAGGACAATGTCACAGTCTTGCCTTTCTTTCTAATTAGAGCTTGTTAATTTTGAAAGGTAAACACACATGAAAATGACCATACTAGCATACTTTTAATGTGTAAAAGGGTATGAACATGTCTTGATAAGGGAAGCAGAGGTAGAAATATTTGTAGAAATTCACCAAATATTTACTCAATATTTGTGCATTTAATTGTATGCAAGTTTTACCTTAATAGAAAAACAAAAGGAGAACTGGAACTCTTACATAAAAGGTATAAGCAGAAAAAAGGCTCAATAGAGAGAATAATTAAAATGAAAGGGATTGTGGAAGGCTTCAGAGAGGATCTGACATTTAAACTGGGCCCTGAAATATGAGAAGGATTTCAACAAGTAGAGAATGAGAGGAGAAAGAAATTCATTCTGAAAGAGCAGAGATATGGAGAAATCACTAGAACAGTGCATTTAGAGACTAGAGATGAGTATTCTATCTATGGAAATCTAGCATGTGTGCAGAGAGGATGGAGAAAGGAGGGTGCTAAGACAAGTGAGTCAGCACCACCATGTGTATGTGTGCTGCACTGCAAAAACTCTAGGGGCAACATTCATACAGACAAAACTGGACTAGAAGCCCTCCTAGAGATAGAGTGCACTAACTACATAAACTATATTCAGCAGACTCTGTTATGACCAGACTGCAATAAACCTTGAATGTCACTCTAACAAATTTAGACTTTAACCAGCTGACATTAAGGAGTGATGAAGGATCTTCAAGCAGGCCATGAAGATGTTTTAGAAAAGCAAACTGGATGCCAACATGGAATACAAGGTAATGAAGGAGATGAAGTGGGCATATTCATAGGAAACTATTGCTGTATTCTGGGTGAAAGATGGGGGCCATGAACTAGAATAGCAGAAGTGAAAGGTGAATGGGTTCAAGAAATATTTCAAAGGCAAAATCAATAGGATTTGTTGGTCTACTGGATCTGTACAATAGACAAGCAATTCCAAAGGAGTTGACCTGGGATAGGCCCCTCGAATCTGCATTTTAATAGAATAACCCTGGTGATTATGTCAACGATGGTTCAACAGTCATATTTTGCAAAATACTAGGCAGACAGTGATGATTGCCAGACAAAGAGAAACAGGAAGAAAAATTTGAGGGGGAAAGATAGTGAATTCAATTTTGGATAAAAATGCTTAAAGAGACATAGTTTACAATAGGCAGGAAAAATGTAGCAACTGTATAACAAAATCTAGAAGAAGAAATGAAGGTTAACTATGCCTTCCCACCTGCTTATTATATTCTTAAAGTCCTGTTTTGAATGTCCAGTGTCCTCTGATACTGGACCAAAATCTTTTTACAAAAACAAAAAACCCAAAACAAAATAACAACAAAAAAAGGAAAAGCTACATTTTTTAAAAGAAAATAACAGAAAGAGAAAGAAGCAGTACTCATTATTGTGCCATTTTGTATCACAAAATGTACATTTTTCCTCCCAAATACAAATTACAAAAGAGAATCTGGACAATGTTAGAAGGAAAACTATGAAATGCTTTCTATAAAACAGAAAGCCATTTTTGTAGAACTCTACTGTCTTATGTAAAGAGACTATTAGCCAAATAGGTAGGAACATTATCTCATGCTCTGTTCTGTTAATCCTTACACACCATTAAATAACAGAAAAAATAACTCTCTGGTAGGCTGTTTGAATGTGTGATTTTTTTTTAAGTCTCTCTCTTCTCCTCTACCAAATTTTTGACAATAAAATAGTATCAATAATGATCTTTCACAACACTAGGGCATGATACCTATCTTCTGGTCTTAACCAGAAAGAAAAAATCTGCAAGGAATCTTAAAAGAGGTGTCTCAAAACAGAAGACAATATTGTACGAGATGTCATAGGCTGTACCACATTCATAAAGGGCAAAGTTGTTTGTGAAAAAGTAGTTAAAATCTCCTGAGTTAACAAGTTAGGTGCCGCTCCAGCATCTCTGAGTCTTCTACTGTATAAGAACAAAACCATTATGAAAGGATAGAGCTCTTTTATAACAAGAGTGAAACTTTAGGAGACAGATAGAAGACCTATTCACAAAAAGGACTGTTTTCTCTTAAATCACTGTTTAAATTGCTGAGCAGTCATTTAGCCTTGATATTTCACGAATGTTACCAATGATAAATGGGAAGAGGCAAAAGCCTACATAATTATAAAGCTGTACTCTGTGCTCTTAACCACCGGCATAGGACTCTGTAGCTCTTCATACTCCTGCTTTTAATTTCCCTGAGGACACCTAGAGGCTGTTGGGCAAATGTTTGCAAGTCACAACTCGTTTTATTAGAATTGTGAGAACTCCAATAAGAAAATAAATAAGGTTTCAGAGATTTCCAGATCTCCATTTCCATTCGTTTAGGGTATGACTTTAAATGTACAATACAAAAATATGTAAACCAGATACAGTAATATTTTTGCACCATGTAACACATTATCTCATTCTAACTGTTGAATACTCCTGAGACAGGATCCCAAAATCCCTGGCTAGCCTGACAAATGAACCTGTCAAACCTGCATCTGTGCCAAAAATTACCCAAGTTTCCACTATTTTCAGGGCCACACTAATTTTTCTCAAATATGTAAATCCTAACACTTGTAGGGAAGTAAAAGTTTATCAGATTTTTTGATTTGTTGTTTCACTTCCTTATATATCTGGAAAGAATAAAAAGATGGTATAAAATAAAGATTCCAAACAATTTTTAACTGAGACCACATCTTGTGTAAAATGTACTAATTTCTCTATTATGACAATTTGTAGATTAGAATCAAAATTAAAAAGCCTAGTCAACCAAAGATAAAATCAGAGTTGGTATAGACATGTCCCTCATCTGCCCTAGTTTAGAATGTCAGGGGTAGAACATGCTGATGGACATGGGTTCCCAATGTGTCAGTATATTAGAATCATCCAGGGTGGTTAAAAAAAAATAGATCAGCAAACCCTGTTCAAGACTTCTTGGATCATATTGGGGAGGGGAAAGGAGGAGCAGATGTGAAACAGATTTAGATCACTGCCATAGGGGGTCTAATCATAACTGGGAAAGCTGTACTCTGTTAAAACACTACATAAATATGCATCAAGAGAGGGAAATAGGCTTTCAGAGTGTCCTTTTGTTCCACTGTGATCTGCTTTCTGAATTGTTCCAGAAGTGTATAGAATTTGAAACAAAAATAGTAGTTGCTAAGGTAGAGATGTTCTTTTTTTTTTAAAAAAAAAAAGGTATTTTGATACTTTGGCAGATGGTCCAGAGCAATAGTACTCTAAAGATTTTGGTTCCATAAAATTTGCACAATTCAAATCAGTCTATATGACAAGTCTTTAACTAGTAATGTAAGAGACTCCACTAGTAACATTTGCACTGAAGTTCATGCTGAGAAATTTGAGTGTGACCACAGCTCTCTCTCAAGAAGCAGCAGTGGCCCTTTTAACATGATGCTTCTCCTACCAATACTCTAATAATCTCAATTCTATTTAAATTCTCACACTATCTATGGATAGGTGAGAAGGCGCACAGATCCCAATGATGTGCCTTAAATCCAAAGAGGCATACAGCCATGGACCAGAAAGATGACTGTAGTCTTGTGTTTGAATGGTAAGCCTCCCATCAATGAAAGAGGTATTTCCTTATTTTCTCCTGGGACACAGTAGGGACAGGGGGAGGGACTGACACCTACTAAGGTAATATTACTTGCCAGGTGTTTTACACAAACTGCCTATTTTTCATCTTCCCTTTCTAGATAGGAAACAGAGCTTCAAAAGTTTAAGTAAGTTGATTAAAGTCACAGATTTAGGAAATGGAAGGCCCAGATAAATGCAGATATTGCTAATGTAAAAGTATAATCTCTAGCTCATTTAACCCTAATTTCATTTTATTTTTAATCAAAGCTATACATAGCTATATATTTTAATTAGCAAAATAGCTTTACAAGGCTTAAGAAAACCAGTAGTCCCTTGCTCTTCTCTCCCCCCTCCCCATATCTTGCTTCATCTTGGAATAATTTTCAGCTCTTTTGGTTTTTCTGGTATTAATATTTATCTCTGCATTCTAAAAAATACACTAATATAGCCACTACTATTTTTCAGTTTTCTTTATCTTCCCAGTGTGCAAAATAAGAATTAAGCTCTTTTTAACAATACCCCCACTTTAGATAGTCCCTAGTTCTCCCAATATAGTTATAGCCTATTTTTTATTAGATTAACATTCAGCTTTTACTTTCCTGCAACTATGTAAATGCTATTCACTGTTAAGGCATATAATACACTATGGCTCCTTTTCCTTTCCTGAAGAACTTATTCCCCGAAAAAAACTTCCCGTTTACTTAGTTATCATTATCACTAATACAACCCCTCAATCTACTCAGACATCTCAGTTATTCTATCAATTTCATCTTCTTACAAGAATCTATGAGTTCTCTGACTTGCTCCAGTCTAGACTTGTTTATCTCTATGTCTAGAGGAAAGCTTTCATCTTGAGAACTTCTTTCACCTTGAATTTGAAGATCCCCTTTGTTCATCTCTTTCTCTCTAGTTGAATCCCTCATTTTCGGTATCCCAAATCGTTATCTTTCTTGTTTTACTCTCCCATTAGGTGAGTTAACCTTCCAGTAGCTTCTTGAGAAAGTGTTTGTGAAGTAAATTTTTTGACTCTGCATAACTGAAAGTATCGTTACCCCATTCTCAGATTTAACTGACAGTTTGCCAGGTTAAGAGAGTTGTAGGTTAGAAGTAATTATTTCTCAGAATTTGGAAAGCTTTGTTTTGCTGTCTTCTAGCCTCCATTTGTTTTTGTTGAAATCTAGAACCATTTTGATTCCTGATCTTGTACTTAATTCATTTGGCAGTTCATCCTTAAGTTCTTGGAAATTTTTCTGAATTATTTTTTGGGCAGTTTCATTCTTTCTTGTGTCCCTTTCTGGGTCTCCTACTATATGGATATTGAATCTTCTAATATGGTATTTTAATTTCTCCCTGCCTCATTCTCCTTTCCAAAATAACTTCTTTTCTTCTTTTAAAGACAAAATATCTTCAGCCTGTTGTCTTTGACAACTGGTATTATGCTGCCAAATGACAGTTAACCAATTCTGAAAAACTAAACTAATAATCAAGGTTAAGTAGTGGTGCCTCCGGAGCTCCATTGAAGCTAGGAGTGTGTGAGTCAAATAATGTTCAAAGAGAGCAGTTCAACTTTAATTATATTTATATTTTTATACTTTTTAATTTCAAGATTGAAAAGAATTACAGGCTTAAAGGTATATTCCCACCTCAGAATGATGTATAATTCTTTAATAAGGGCTACTTTTTTGTAGGGTGGTAGATAACTGTGGGTGATTTGGAAGGTAGGAAAGACCCTGCTGCTGGGTTTCCCCCACTGCTGAGATTACTCTGCTTCTGGGTGTTTTGCCAGTGTTCATGATTGTGGTGAGAGGCCAGTTTAAATCTGAGGCAATTTCAGGATGGAGGAAAGAAACCTTGAATAACTGCTACCTCTTCCACTCTGCCCTAGAAAAGAAAGTAACATGCTTTTCCCAACCCCTTGGGGTATGAATAATAAAAGTTCACATTCTATTTCAGAGAAGTTGCCACCTTAGCAAATGAAGAGGTGAATAAGTGAGAGATACATCCTATCTTTTCTGTATCTTAGTTCTATGTTTGCCTCATCCCCCACAAAAAGCGTCAGAAGCAAAAAGCAGAAAATAAGTCAATAATGTAGATACACATAAATAAAAGGACATACTATCTCTTTTAGATAGTTAAGGTAAACCTTTAAAGATACTCAAAAGTAGGTGTGCTTTCCTTAATTGAAAAAAGAAAATGGAAGAGAACTGTCACTCCTAACATTTACTTTTGATCATTTCTTACTTTCTTAAGAGATTTCCATGACACAAGCAACCCCAAAATGGCAGCTTATACTGCTAATCTCACTTTCCAGGTTGTAAACTTCAGTTATGGATAGATACATCTGTAGCACAGTGCACTATACTGTTACTGTGTCCCAATCAACCAGCTAAAATAACAGAAATTTAAATAGTATTTAGATCAAGAAGTGGCAGAATTTGGATTCTGTATGTTTCCTATAAGCTGGTTGGTTAAATACCTTAGGATAAACAAGGTAATACAACTCCAATGATCAAATTGAAAGCTTCCCAGACTAGTCTCTCCATTTTGCTGGATGTTAGAACTTGGTGAAACTTTTGTGCTATCTTCTAAGACTTAAAAGAAGACTTCATAGCCAGAGACCACACCCATGAGTCTCAGCTTTGCTTCACTTAACTTTTTTTCTCCAGTATTACTTTCTTTTAGACTATTTATCAAATTCTATGGGTTGAAGTCTACAACTAAACAATATAACACCAAAAGGGCAACTGGGCATGTGATGTTCTAGCCCTCTGAGGTAAATATAAACATCACCACGCTCAGCTTGCTGAACTACATAAGGGGTATCCTCTCTTCTGAGTAGGGGCCATGTTTAGAATCTGGACATGGGGATAGGTTATGCAGCTTGAAAATGGCTACTAATATTAAAAATCTATTTTCATAAAGCATATAAAGCAGGGCTCTGCAGAATATTCTTGGATGGGAAAACTACAAGAGAAAGTTTATATTCAGTATGAGGAGGTATAAGAGAGGGCTGTGGAAAAGGAGGTGCACATACTAAATTCTCCTAGGGCTTGTGAGATTTCAATGTTTATAAAAAGGAAATATAGATTTAAAAAGGTTGAGAAACATCAATATCAAAGGAATGGAATATCTACTTTAGGGATAGCAAATACATGATGTTATGAGATTACATCATAGTAAATGCCACATAACAAATGGCTCTGAATATTAAAACAATGTAAATATCCCTCAATAACAGTTGATTTTCTTCAATTTAAAATAATACATTATCTTGAAGGAACCTGAGTCCCTGATTTCTGTCCTTCTATCAAATCACTCTCCATAGCAAAATTATCTGACTGTGTTTCTTCTGCAGCTCAAGGGAACAATTCAGTATACCTCATTCTACACCAAGATTCCTGTAACTTCAACTTACTAAGTAATCATCAAAATAGAAATATTAATTTTCTTAGTTCACTCAAATTCCAATAATTCCTTACTGCCATGACTTGACTTTATTTTCACTGTTAAGCTACTTTCAATAGACCCTTCTTTTTTGCAAAGGAAAAAGTACTGGTGATACTGCAGATCACTGGTGCTCAAACTGTTTACTCTCATAATTTAGGACTGATAATAACCATCATAGAGAGCATGTGTCTAAAAGTAGAAGACAAAAAGTCAGGTTACTGTACAGGACATTTCTCCCATGAGACAAACAACTATAGTATTATTTAGTTCTCAAACTATTTTTCTTAAAAAATTAAGTCCCTTATGAAATGTTTTTCTTGGTTGCATAACAATGTAAATACATTCAACACTACTGACTGTACACCTGAAAAACAGTAAAGATGGTAAATTTCACCTTATATGTATTTTACCAAAATTAATAAAAAAGGTTCTATAGACTAGGGATGGAAAAACTATGACATGTGTATTACATAGGTCCTAAAGACTTATTTTCAGTTGCAAAGGACCTGGTACCACTGCCTGTTCCAATCCTCCTCATCTTTCTTGAACAACTGTCAAATGATGCACCTAGTTTAAAAAATCTTGTACACTAATTAGCCACCCACTCACAAGGCAGTTCATTTCATAGTCTCTGTTATCTTTTTTTGAAGATTACTCAGAATCTTCTTGCTCCTAGACTATAAAGAGATTTCTGTTACCTATTCTAGGTATCAGCCTCCTTTTTCCCTCTACCTATGATTGAAAACCGTAAAGCAAGCATAGGAGATAGCAAGAGGAAAATGGCAGCACAGCATAAATCCTACAGAAAATAGAAACTAAAACTTGGCTTGATGTAATTAAACACAAAATGAAACTTGTTAGAAAACAAAATGGATAAATAGTAGTAACAGCTAATGCATTATATCAGAATAGTTAGAATAGTGAAGTTTTACATCAATGCACTTCTTTGTTTTGGTTGGTTCCCTGAACGGAAATTGAACTCAGGCCGTGGTGGTGAGAGCCCCGAAACCTAGCCACTAGACCACAGGCAACCCCGCCCTTGGACTACTTTTAATTGCCATTTACTTTTGGATAATGAGTATGGTTTTAAAAAATATGCAGTCTTTCTTTGTTACAGGGCATTATCCCAAATCACATCAGTAATTATTTTTTCTAAATTAACAGGTGATCAATTAAAATACTCAAACATCCAAGCATTCCTTCGTAAATAACAATTATGAGTGTCTTGAAGTATCCTCCACAGTTTACAGACATACCCTGCTAAATCATAATACATGCCTAAGGTCATATTCTTAAAAGTGATCAAAGTGTTTGAAATAATCACTTATAAAAACACTACCAAAGGTTACACAATATGAGGACTGTCCAAAAAGTATCCAGCCATGTGATATGAAAAATAGAGGCATTTATGGCTGGATTTTTTTCTGGACAGCCCTCATACAACTGTTATCCACATATTAACAATATATTTGTCAAGTAAAAAGATGGGCTCTCATTAGATGGTTTGTATTCCTTGAAAGACAGCCTTTCTCTATGTGTGTACCATACACACATACCTGCAAGGTGCTAGTGATTTCCACTTCATATTTAAATAAGTATAAGCATGCTGAGTTTGTATATTTTCTCACTCAATTTTACTACAGTAAAATTTCAGCTTGGTTACTACCTCTAAAGTAAGAAATTTCCTGGCAAAAATGGGAAGTTAATGACAACAAATTGAAACTGATGCTTTTCCAGTTCAGTTTCACTCCTGCTTTCTTTTAGGGCATGGAAGAACTTACCTACATAGAAGCAACACCCTTTCTTTTATAAAATCACTGAAACAGAAGAGAGAAGAACAGCAATACATTTTATTATCAGCCTCAGCATATCTAAAGCATTCTCCCTGACCATGAAAAAAGTGTGTGTGAGCGGGGAAGAGGGAGGTAAAAACTGACCCAGATCAGTATAGCAATTCTATGTTCTCAACATTATTGGTGTTTCAGATTTTTTCATTTATTTTTATTTATTCTTAGAAGTCTCTGTTTGCTATCTATCTATCTATCTATCTATCTATTTATTTTTGGTTCCCTGAGTGGGAATCGATCTGTTTGCTTTTTAAAATTCTGGACCTTTATGCTGACTACTGTTGCTGTTTTAAGAACAATGTACTTTCAGGTCAAGATGGTTTCATGAGTAAATTCTTTCAGATCTTCAAAGGGAGCACTTATGCTATCCAAGCTACTTTAGAGAGAAAAAAGAACTCTTTTCACAGTTCATTTTAGGAAACCAGCATAACATTGATATTAAACTTTAGCAAAGATAACATAGAAAAAGATGACTACAAATGAAACTCAATTATTAATTTTAAATAGAAATGTTACCAAAAAGGAACTTAAGTATTACACTATGACCAAGTTTAGGCTTGGTTCACAAAGTAGAAATCTACTAAAAAAATTCACGATTCTAATAGGTCAAAGAAGAAAAACACATGATGACAGATGCCAAAAAATCCTATCACAAATCCATTCCTGATAAAAATATTTAGTGAAATAGTAATGAAAAGACATTGATTATCCTAAGAACAAGAAATATATAGATCAAATGAGCAGTCGAGTTCTATTATTTAAAATTGCTTTCAAAGAGTTAGCCAATGCAAACAGACCAAAAAGAAAAAAAAAGAAAAGACTTTGGATATACATCTATTCTCTGCAAAAACCTAGTAAGCTAGAAACGGTAAAGACATTTCCTTAATAAACAGAATTTATTGGAAAGTAAACACTTAAACCTCCCCAAAATTATTTTAATGAAACATGAAAAGTTTAAATTGTACCTGAAAGAGAATGCAGTATTTTAGAAAATTTTGAAAAAGTCAAATGAAGAGATTTGTTTTAATGAATTATTTTTAAAAATGCCATAATCAAAGAGATTAGTATTTGTATAGGTAGAGATAAAAACAAAGAAGCAACAGAAAAAAACAAAGCAACAGAAGAAAAACAGACACATGTACATATGAAAATTTACTATTTTAAGGTAGTATTTCCAGTCAATGGGTAAAGAATTGATTTTTAAAAATTATTTAAGGAAAAATGGCTAAATTCCTATGGTAAACAATGTACAAAAATAATTTTCAGATGTTTTAATGAGCAAAGCATGAAAATTAAAAGACAATATAGAAAATTATTTTAGTAATTTGAGGGTGGACAGCCTTTAGCATTCAAAACTGGGCCATTTGACTAATAGTTCTTGAAAATATTTGCCATATACTTCCCAAAAGATTAATATATTTGTATCCTAATGAAATATAATTTTGAAGAATTAAGGGCAAAATATATGGTCAAGCTATATTAAGAGATGGTTAACTAGATTATGGTACATCCAAAGTAATACCATTCTGATAGAATAAAGTAGAGCTACATATGGCATGACTTCCATCATATTTTTTTATCTGAAAAAGCTGATAATGGAATAGGATGCATATATAATCTCATTTTCATAAGAAAGTGAAATAGCACGTTTATGGACATATAAGAGAAATGCAAAAGGCCTTGGATTATACCTATGGTTGGGGGAGAGCTGAGAAGGAATTTCATTTTCTATTTTATACAAGGTTATATCATTTTAAGGTTTTCCTCCCCTCGCAAAAGATGAGGACAAAATCGTTTTTCAACAGAATACAGTGCTTGCCTGTCTGCTACCTCTTGTTTGAAATGTGTATTCCAACTGTGGTAGAAAGATAAATAATTTTTTCTTTCACTTTCATGTTACTTAACTTCCTTAACTACCATTTCTCCCTTATGATAACTTTGTCAAAAGCATCTGTGAAATAACTGACACTTTACATAGCAAGGATGCTCCATTTTTGCTTGTTAAAGCGTTAACAGTAAGAGACACAACTACTCTTTGGTTTGAGCTATCTTTACTTCTTAACAAGCACCGCTTTTTACACTTGTAACTAGTTGCCAGTCAGTTTACACCGGGGTGGGGACTCTACCCAACGCCTGGATTCCCACTAGGGGCAGGATTTGCCTTTTTTTTTTTTTTTTTTTTTGCTTTTTCTGCCTCCGCGACCCATTCTCTCCGTGGCCCTCAGGGAAGTTACCCAACTTCTCATTGACAAAGCTAGGATGGCACCCCACAGGAAACTAAGAGCAAAACTGTGAAACAACTTCAGGAAAAACAACAGAAAGAATGTGGTAAGAAGTTTTCGAAAGAGTAACCACAATAGGACTAGCTTCTGGAAGGCAGCCCGTTCCGAAGGAAGTCTGTGATACGCATGACGGGTCCAGTGCTCACCCTGACATCGCAAGCCCTGCCACCCGTTTCTAAGGAAGAAGTCAAATCAGCTCGGGCACAATCCCTCCCCTTGAACGTCGCGACGGGGGACGTCGTTGCTGTGCTGACGTCGCAGGGTCGGAGAGCCCTTCCCGGGTCCGCTCTGGGATGCTGACCCGGGTGTTTCTCTCGCACAAAGTCCCACCCCATTCTGAGAACAGGTAGTCTCTGCAGCTCCTCGGCTCTTCTCCCTGCGGCGCCCGTCCTGCCAGAGCATCCCTCTCACGCACACATACAAGTTCTCCGTCGCCGTGTTCGACGGGTTCGGACACACCAACTCGATCATGAAGTTCATTACTCACAGTTGAGGGATTCCGTGCCGGTATCTCACGCCTCGGGTCGGCGGCGCCCGGCTGAGTGACTCGAACCGGAAGTTGTTTTCCGTTCCAGTTCATAGGGCAGCGCCTGCGCGGAGCCATTTAACCCATCACTTTACATCTCGCCGGGCCGGGCTGCACCCCTCCTGCCCCGCCCACTCAAGCTCCGCTCCACGAAGCCCCGCCCCGCCTCCCCGAGAGAACAGTCACCGAAAGGTGTCAAATGTCAATTTTAAAAGTCACTTGAGCGTTTTGCTAGCTCTTTGCCTAACAATAAACCTGGTCTAATATCCTTTCTGTGAGCGTGCATCTACGACTTGTTAACGGATGCCAACTCACTCCCAGAGATTCCTAGCGTTCACAGCAACTGGGTGAAGACTAGCAACCTATATTTTCCATAGAACTTCCTGTGAATGTGATTAAGGTGATTAAGGTCTGTACTCTGAGAAACACCACACACACACACACACACACACACACACACACACACACGGTTTTTCCTCAACTGGTAACATCTTTCACTAAGTGTACTTGCTAAAGTTAAATAATTGGTAAATGCCAGTAGACCTTTATTAGAAAATTTACCATGAATTAAGTCTTCCCCATTTTTCCATTTCCTAACCGTGCTTGAATATTGTCCAAGATAGTAAATTTAGACAGATAACTCAAGAAAAGTGTTTGTATTCTCAGTTTTTGGTCTGATAACTGCCTCAGGCAAGTTGCTTAAACTAACGAACCTTAATTTTTTATGTGACAAATGGGGACAATTATAATATTTCATTGGATGGATGGTTGCAAGGATCAATCTGATAACTTAAGCAGAAGCATGTGGTAAGCTTTAGAATGCTCTGCAAATGAAAAGTGTTGTTCTGAGTCACTCCTGTCATGCTGGCTTCTTCCCATCACCAAGATTTTTCCTGGGGTTGCTTTCAGGAAAAAAGAGCAAGCAATCAAATCCACAGCACATGTGGAACCTTCCTCAGAACACTGAAGGCTGGGACTCTCCACATTGACTGGAGCATGATTGCATCTGGCTGAATGCATGGAGCACTCTCAGTCTTCCATAGTGATGACCTATTTATTTAATTTAGAATATTTTAAAAACTTTCACTGCCTTTGCACATATTTAACAGGTTAATGATGTTTGGAAAAGGCCTCACTACCAACCACAAGCATACTAATGATGTAGAGGTAGCAATTTGATAGTCAAGATTAAAATGAGCATGAATACTGTGTATTTTTAAGTCAGGCAGAGCCTGCTTTAGAATGTAACTTTTTATCCATAGACTTGAAAATATTTCCTAAGTTGAGGACTTTCCTGTCCTAGTGGTCTTGGCCAAGATTTTTCTTCATGCTGAAAGGTTCAAGCCTGGCTTTGGAATTATTGAGCCCCCTCCACCAGTCCCTACCACCTCGCCCCCACCTCACCTCTCCTTTTCTTCTGGTCGTGTGATCCATGGAATTTAGAAGCTGCTATTTCCCCAGGGGAGTCCAGCATCTTGTGATAATATCTTTTTTTTTTTTTTTTTTTTTTCAATTAGAGCAGGAGGATCAGGTTCTGGCTGCCCCAATTTCTACCTGCATTTTTTTTTCTTTTGGTAGTTTCCTGGCGGGGAATTGAACCCAGGCTGCAGCATTGAGAGTGCCATAGCCTAGCCACTACACCACCAGGGAACTCCCTCTACCTGCATTTCTGAACCATAAACATTTGCACTTCTTTCCTTAAGCTGATAGGAGTAAGTCCAAAGATTTATAAACTTTCCAAGTTACAATGCATTTTTTTAAATTTTTAAATTCATTTTTCATTGTTAGGTACAATGCATTTTTTAAATATTGGGCTTACTTTTAAAAGTCAAAGCCAAGACATAGTTTTACAAACTTTTTTTTAAGAAACAGAAACTTGTATATAATCTTGTGACCAGTTGAACAGTTTTCTTGTAATAATTGAGTTAAATGTGACAATATAGGACTGTTTCTTTAAATAATCTTTGTTTTTAGAGTAGTTTTAGGTTCACAGCAAAATTAAGAGGAAGTTAGATATTTCCCTTTTACTCCCTTATGTTGAGAAATGCATAAACCTCCTCCATTGTCAACATTTCCCACTAGAGTGGCATATTTGTCACAATTGATGGACTTACATTGACATATTATCATTCCAAGTCTGTAGTTTACATTAAGGTTCGTTTTCAGTGTTGTATGTACATACATTTTATGGATTGAGACAGATGTATAATGACACACTAGGGCTGTCCAGAAAGTATCCAGCCATATGACATGAAAAATAGAGGCATTTGTGACTGGATTTTTTCCGGACAGGCCTCCTATATCTATCACTCTAATATCATACTATACTAGACTAATTTCTAAACTAGGTTTTAGACTGCCCTAAAAACCTTCTGTGTTCTACCTATTCATCTCTCCTTCCCCTCAATCCCTGTTAACCCATGATCTTTTTACTGTGTCCATAGTTTTGCTTTTTCCAGAATGTCACATAGTTCGAATCATACAATATGTAGTAGCCTTTTTATTTTGACTTCTTACATTGAGTAAGATGCATTTGAGTTTCTTCCATGTTTTCTTCATGGCTTGACAGCTATTTTTTTTTTTTTAGCACTTAATAATATTTCATTGTCTGGATGTACTACATTTTATTGACTCACCTACTAAAAAACATGTTGGTTGCTTCCCAGTTTTGACATTATGAATAAAACTGATAAAAATATTAGTGGGCAGGTTATTGTGTACACATAAGTTTTCAACTCCTTTGGGTAAATACCAAGGAACACGATTGTTGGATTGTATGGTAAGAATATATTTAGTTTTTTAGAAAGCTGCCAAACTGTCTTCTAAAGTGGTTGTACCATTTAGCATTCCCAATGGCAATGACTGAGAGTTTCTGTTGCTCCAGATACTTGTCAGTATTTGATATTGTCAGTGTTATATAGTTTGGTCATTTTAATAGGTAGTAGTGGTATCTCATTGTGTTTTTATTTTCATTTCCTTGGGTACATATGATGTGGAGCAGCTTTTTATATGGTTATTTGCCATCTTGTATGTCTCTTCCTTAGATATCTGTTAAAGTTTTTGGTCCATTTTAAAAGTTGGTTGGTTACGTTTTCTTTTTTTGTTTGTTTGTTTGTTTTTTATTTGTTTTTTGGTATGTGGGTAGCTCCCTGACTGGGAATCAAACCCAGGCCGCAGCGCTGATAGCGCCAGCGCTGAAGCCTCAAGCCACTACACCATCAGGGAATTCCCTGTTTGCGTTTTCTTATTGTTGAATTTCAAGAATTCTTTGTGTATTTTGAATAATCAGATGTATCTTTTGTATATATTTTCTCCCCATCTGTGACTTATTTTTTCATTCTATTGACAATGTCTTATGCAGAGCAGAAAATTTTAATTTTAATGAAGTCCAATTTGTCTAGAATTGGTTTGGAGAAAACTGAAGAAGCTATTTGATGATTTTTTAATTGAAGTGGTAGAATTTAATAATACGCTTACACTCTAAAATGGAATGCATAAGCATTTTGAAATATGGAAGTGATAAAACTTTGAATAAGGAAGAAAAATTAAACATACACATTTCTGAAATATATATTTTTCTCTTTCCAATCCTATGATATTGTAGTTATGAAGAGAAGAGGCTGTATACTTCTCCAATGTATGAAACATGCGTGAATGCTGGGGTAGATGTATAAATTTGTGCTAAAAGAGTACTTTTTTTTTCTATAATGCTGATGAATTTTTTAGAATTGACATATAATGTATTTATTAAGTTTAGGAATTGAGTTAAATATTTATTTGAGGAATAATTTTTTAAATGAATGACATATTTTTACAATAATATTTCTTTCCTTTACTCATATTACTAGATACCTTAGGTTAGCAAGCAGGTAGGATGAGATGAAAATGAGAATTGCAGGCCTATTAAAAATATTTTAGGACCTATTTTCAAAGCTGTTTAATATTTTATTGATAGTTCTGAATATAAATCTTGAGATTAATAAAGCTGCCAGTATAAACACTCCAACTTGGAATGTCAGGTATACGTCAATAATCGCACTCAAATCTTTGATGTGAAATATCACTATTAATAGAATCTGGTTGACTTCTGATTTAGGATGACATCTGAACTAGCTGCTTCTGTCTCAGACTCCCTAAACTAATTGCCTAATGAAAAATCAGACAAATATAAGGACTCACAATAGCAACAAAAGGTAAGATTAATGACCAGGCCTAATGTGTATGGCTGAGCAGGCTGTGTCCGGTACAGGGCACCCAGCTGATGGAGGTGCTCACTTGCCAAGCCTTGCCCAGAGGGGTGACTTTTCCTGAGTCACAAAAACACATCAAAAGAGTAGCTTTAGCCCTGCTGAGAAGGATCCTAATGACAAAATTTGACAGGGTTTTTCACCATTTATAAGAACTGGGTGGCTGAAATGTACATAAACTTTGCTGTTTGAAAGTGAGCAAATCTGGTGGCCTGAAGGATAGTGAGAAAGCCATCTGCCTCATGGCACCTGTTAATGCATTGGACAGTAACCCCACTACTATGTGTTACCTACAAGTAGTATTTTACACGTCCTTGCCTCCGTGTTCTCCATTAGTACTTCTCTCTATTATCCATTTTGGAACAATGGTTTGGAATATACCAACATGATCCCATTGAGAGTGGATAGATACTATTCTCTGTATTTAAGGATATGTGAAGGCAACAATAAAAGGGGCTGGGCAGACACAGCTGTGTGTTTGACTCTCACTGGGAGTTGAATTTTTCATATATGGTTCCTATCAGGAAAAAAACCAATGATTGTTTCTGATTAAACAGGAATTATTCTCTTCATGGTAAAATAACTAGTCAATAAAGTGAAGGATCACAGGTTAATACCCATAGTGACAAAATTGATAAATGTCAGCTTCAGGCAAAAAAATTAGCTATGAACTATGCATGTCTACTTGTCTCTCAGCTCAAGGAACTAATAGAAACCAGGCACATAATGAGAAGAACTAATAGAAACCAGACAGATAATGAGAAGAACCAAGAAAAGTCCATATACCTGGTTAATAAAAGATACATAAGGCTTAGAATAAGTAAATAAAAGACTAAGTATCCCTTTGAAAAGACTATGCTGCATAAATGAAGAAGAACAGAGTCCTCAAAATGCAGAGAATGTGAAACTTTGGAAAATGGTTTACCAAAACATAAGTAAATGGGAAGAATTTCCTTTGCATTTTCTATGAAAAAAAAAAGATGACATATAAGATAAGATGTTAGATTAAGATAAGGCATGACCTAGTTAAGAGGCAGGGAGAAATAAAAACAAAATTGAATGAGTTAAGGCTGTAAAAACATAGAACATGCAATGGTAAAATTCAAGTATTATTTGGTCATAATCAAGGATGGAATCAATACTACAGAATATTAAATCAATGATAAGAGTAAAAGCTTGAAAAGCTCTCTCAAAATGTGAATGAAAAAGACAAATAAATAAAAACCATTACATGGAATAGTGAAAAGATAGTTCTCCAACTTCTTCCTGAAGAAATCAGAATAAATGAAACAAAAATAGCAACCAAAGATATATGAAAAGGTATCTGAAGTAATACTTTGATCCAAAGTAAAAATGAAAAGGACTCAATGAGTTCTGAAACATATTAAAGAGACCAAACACTTTGACTTGCCCTGATAAAGATTTTGATGTTAAATGATATATCTATTCACTTAATAAATGTTTTGTGCATACCTGATATGTGCTAAAAGTGTGGGATATAAAATTGAGCAAGACACAGTCCTACCTTAAAAAACTTAATGCTATTGTGGGTGACCTACACAGAAGAAGCAGGCAATTACTACACAATGCAGTATTATAATATAATAATAGGAGTAAGTGTAGGATAGTATGAAATCACATTGGAGAGGCCTTAGTCCAGGCTTGAGAGAGTGAGGGAAGACTGCCTATATCTAAAGTATGGAAAAAAAATCAACAAGAATCTAGGCAGAAAAAAAATTACTCACAAAGGAAGAAAAATAAAGAAAAGCAGAGTTATTTTCAACATGAAACTTTAGAAGCTGAATACAATAACATTTCCCAGTTGCCTGGGAAAGGGTTTTATTTACAAAGTCTACATTCATCCAAGTCATCATTCACATAGGAAAGGAAAACAAAGACATTATTAGATGCCTAGAGGTTAAAAAATATACCACTTATTTCCTGAAATAATTGAAGATACACTTTAGTTAGTCAAGAAGGGAATCAAAATGAAAAAAGCAAAAGTGAAATTCTGATATTTCATAATTGCAAAAAATATTTGTGAATATTTGAAATAATTTAAATTTTAGATTCAGTAGAAACTTGTTGCAAATATAATGAGAATATTAAAAGAAAATTTTAAGACATAAGGTATAAGTATAAATAAGTAATTAAATAATAATGTGTTCTAAACTTCCTGATTATATCAATGAAAACTCATGTGGGTGAAACAGAGGTGGTAGGAAGAAAAAATTCTAATTTACTCATTTTCTTATCTTGTATGTGTGGAAATAAGGAAGTATAGCTAGGATGTCATTCTAACTACGATAACTGACCATAGGTTATTTTAGTTTCTTTAAATGTAATGGTAAATAATTACAAGTAGAATTAAAAATTGTACGTTCATTTTTTCATGTAACTAGAGGAAGAAAAAAAGAGAAAACATTGCTCATATAACAAAGATATAAAACTCTTACTTTCCAACATTTAATTAATCACCCAACAAGGTAACTCATGTGAGTACTTCCCTGCAACATTTCTTACATGCATATACTGTGTCCCTATTGTCACACTAACCTCATTGCCACCATCAATTCATATTTATTAATGCCATACTAGCCTCCTCACTGTTCTTACTTTTTCTATCATCAAATTCTAAATGTTATTATGTTCCTGTATCATCTAAAATTGCTCATTGGTTTCATTTGATCCCTACGGTAAAATCCAAACTCTAAGCATTGTATGAAGCCTCTTCTTACTTCTCTCAACTCATATTCTTCCTCTTCCTCCTGGTGATTTTGGGATTCTTACAATACCTTAAGTGCTCCCTGTTCCATCCTTTTGAAGTGTTTGCTATTGTGGTTTCTTCCTCCTATAACATGTTTCTCTTATGTTTTACTTGGTCTGTTGAGACTTCAGATAAATTGTCTGATTCTAAGCAGGACTTCACTTGACTTCCCATCTAGGTTAGAACTGTGGGTTCTCCTATAGACTCCTATTTCACTTTGTCCTTTCCCCTTTTATGATGTGCATTACACTTGAAATTCCAAGATGAACATTTGGATGTTTTTGAAGCTAGGATGGCTATTATAACTGATATTAATGAAACATGCAACCACCAGTCTAAGTCCCCCCACCCCCCACAAAAAGCAAACTCAAGCTAAGATAGGATAATTCATGTTAGTTATGAGTGAGAACTCGAGTTAAAATTGCCTCATTCATATGTTGGTATGCCATTTACTAACAATATGACTTTACTAACCCTTTGCCTCAGTTTCTTCACCTGTCAAATGAAGATTATAATAGTACTTAACTCAAAGTTTGTGTGTGTATATGTGTGTGTACAATGAGATGGTGCATAAATAGGGCCTGGCCTATAGAAGCAACTTAGTAAATACTAATTAATATAGGTAATTTATGTAATTTAAATGGTTGATTCTACATATAGTTTATTTTTAATTTAAATAAGTAGTTATAATTATTATTTTAAGTGCTTTTAAAACTAACCCTGAGAAAACCTAGACATTGGACTTACTACAAAAAACCTTTAAATCAATTATCATAAATATGCCCAAAGAACTAAAGGAAATTATGAACAAAAATCCAAAGGAAATCATAAAAATGACATATGAACAAAATAAGAATATCAGGAAAGAGATAAAACATATACATAACAAAACAAACAAATAGAAATTCTGGATCAGTGCAGTAAGTGCAACAAAATATTTACTTAGATGGGTTTGGCAACAGATCTGAGCAGGCATAAGAAACAGCCAGTGAATATGATAATAAGACAATGAAAATTATGTATTTGGAGGAGCACAAAAAAAGCAAAACAAAAAAAAAAGAGTAAAGAAAAGTGAAAAGACCCTAAGAGACCTGTGAAACAGCATTTAACAAACATATGCATTATGGAAATTTTGAAGAAAATGTGAGAGAAAAAAAGCAGAAAAGGTATTTGAAGACATAATGGCCCCAAACTTCACAATTTGATGAAATGCTGAATCTGCACAAGAAACCCAATAAACTACAGTATGAGAAACCCAAAGAGACCCATACTGAGGTACGTTACTATCAAACTGTTCAAAGCCAAAGATGAAGGAATCCTGAAAGTAGCAAGACAGAAGTGACTCATTATGTACAAGATAGACATACATAAGTGAAGACAACTACATAGGTAAATATATTATTCAGCATGATTGTATATTTGCTTTGTAATGCCTCTTTTTATTTCCTACATGATTTAAAAGACACATGTTTAAAAATAATTATAAATCTATGTTAATGAGAACACAATGTATAGAGATGAAGTCTGTGATTACAACAACATAAGGGAGGGAACAAAGCTGTGTAGGAGTAGAGTATTTAGATATTACTGCAGCAAGTTAGTATTAATTCAAATTGGATTGTTATAAATTTAAGTTGCTAATTTTAATCCCCATGGCAACCACTAAGACAATATCTTAATTAAAAAAATAGAAAAGAAAATATAAAGTCTGACAATTAAGTTTGCGAACTCATCCTAGGAAAAGTCCTACATACCTCATTGCTGAATATCACTACGGTCACCTTGGAAGTACTCCCCTTGGGAAGCTATGCACCTATGCCAGCGCCTAGTCCACCCTTCAAAGAAATTTTGGAACTCTTTTTCTGGAATGGCCATCAGAGCTGTCGTCTTATGATCCTTGATGTCCTGAATGTCGTCAAAATATCTTTCTTTCAATATTTCCTTCATCTCTGGGTAAAGGAAAAAGTCATTGGGGGCCAGATCAGGTGAGTAGGGAGGGTGTTCCAATACAGTTATTTGTGTATGACTAAAAAGCTACTCACAGACAGTGCTGTGTGAACTGATGCATTTTCGTGATGCAAGAGCCATGAATTGTTAGTGAAAAATTGAGGTTGTTTTTGTCTCACTTTTTCATACAGTCTTTTTAGCACCTCGAAATAATAAACTTGATTGACTGTTTGCCCAGTTGGTACAAATTCATAATGAACAATCCCTCGGATATAAAAAACAGTTAGCAACATCATTTTGACTCTTGATTTGGACCGACAGAACTTTTTTGGATGTGGAGAATTGCCTGAATTTCATTGTGCACTTTTACACTTTGTTTCAGGGTCATATTGGTACATCCATGTTTCATCACCAGTGATAACGTGGCCCTAAACCTTATCTGGCCTCTCCAAAAGGTCTTGGCAAACTTTGATTCTCCTTTGCTTTTGTTCATTGATGAGCTCCATTGGGACCATTTTTGCACATGCCTTTCTTATGCCAAGATTTTCAGTTAAGATTTTCCTTTCTGTTTCTTTATCGATGTTTACTTCATTTGTTATGCTTCTCACAGTCAGCCAACGATTTTGATGCACAATCTGACAAATATTCGCAATGTTTTCATCAGTTCCGCTTGTTACTGGCCGCCCTGACCTCTCTTCATCAGTGACACTTTCTCTCCCCTCAGAAAAACATTTAATCCACTTGTACCCTGCCATTTTTTTTCATGCCATTATCCTCATAAACTGAACTAACATGTCACTGATTTCACTTCTACTCCTGCCAAGTTTAACAAGAAATTTAATGTTTATTTGTTGCTCTAATTCAAGCTCTGACATTCTCATGACAGCACACAAAAACACTCAACAATAATGAATGCCACTCAGTAAGACACAGCCACACTTTGACATGAACAGAGGTGTGAGACACAGATATACCAAGGTTATGAAACTTTACTGAGTTGTTTGTATAGTGCTGCCAACATAAGTGCATCTTGGCAAGTTTGTGAACTTAATTGTAAGAAGACAATAAAAGGATACACAGCAAAGAGTTAGTTAAACACAAAAGAAGGCAGTAATGGGGGAAGTGAGGAATAGCACAATAATATGTCATACTGAAAAATGGTACATAAGTCATATAGGAATCTGAGAGCAAAGTGACAGATATAATTTCTTCTTTATTATCAATTACTTTAAATAAATAGATTAATCTCTCAAATCAGGCAGAGCTTAGAGCTATAGATAGTACAACATGATGAAACTATATGTTATCTACAAGAAACTTTCTTTAGATCAAAAGACAAATAAGCTGAAAGTAAAAGGATGGAAAAAGATTTTCCATGCAAATAGGAGACAAAAGAGTTTTTAAGTCAAAAACTGTTATGAGAGACAAGGAAGGGCATTATATAATGACAAAAGAGCCATTTCTGAAGAAGTTATAACAATTATACACATATATACCAAATGTGAGCCCCAAAATACATGAAGCAAATATTGATAGAATTAAAGGGCTAAATAAACAGTACTACAATAACAGTTGGAGATGTTACTACACCACTTTTAATAATCGGTAGAAAAATAAAAGATAAAAAAAGAAATAAAGGACTTGAAGAATAGTATAAATCAACTAGACCTAATATATTAATATATATAGAACACTGCATCCAACAACGTCAGAATACACATTCTTTTCAAGTAGGTATGAAACCTTGTCCAAGATAGATCAAATGTTAGAACAGAAAAAGTCTCAATATATTTAAAAATATTGAAATCATACAAAGTATCTTATCCAACCAAAATAGAATAAAACTAGAAATCAATAACAGAAGGAAAACTAAAACATTCACAAATGTGTGCAAATTAAACAATATATTCTTAAACAACCATCAGTTAAAAAGGAAATTACAAGGGAAGTTATATTCACTTAGAGATAAATGAAAAGAAAATTGCACCATACTAAAACTTATGGGATGCAGTGAAAGCAGTACTAAGAGAGCAATTAATAGTGTAGACATCTATTACAAAAAGAAAGATCTGAAATCAATAATCAATGTTTACACTTCAAGAAACTAGGAAAAGAAGAACAAACTAAACCAGAGCTAGCAGACAGAAGGTAATAATGAAGATTAGAGCAATAAATGAAATAAAAGATAGAAAACCAATAGAATCAATGAAGTCAAAGTTAGTTTTTTGAAAAGATCAACAACATCGACAAAACTTTAGTTAGACTTACAAGAAAAAGGAAGAGAATAACATATAACTAAGATCAGAAATTAAAGTGTGGACATTACCACAAACCAAATAAATACAACAAAGATTAAAAGAGAATACTTGAATAATTGTGTGTCAACAAATTAGATAACCTAGATGCAATGTACAAATTCCTAGAAACACACAAACTACCAGAACACAATCTAGAAGAAGTAGATTATCTGAACAGACTCATAACAAATAAAGAGATTGAGGCAGCAATCAAACACCTACCAACAAAGGAAAGTCCAGGACCAGATGGCTTCATTCTACCAAATACTTAAGGAAGAATTAACATCAATTCTTCTCAAACTCTTTTTTAAAATAATGAAGGAGGAGGCAATATTTCTTAACTCATTCTATGAAGCCAGAAATACTGTGGGACCGAATCCAGACAAAGACATCGTGAGAAACAAACAGACAAATAAAAACAACAAATATTAATATTCTTTATGGATAAAGATGCAAAAATTCCACCAATTACTAATAAACTGAATTCAGCAGCATATTAAGTGGATTATACATCATGAGCAAGTGTGATTTATCTTTGGAATACAAGAATGGTTAAACATAAGAAAATCATTCAATACAATATACCACATTATAGAATAAAGTAAAAACACCCTACATGATGATCTCCTTTGATGCAGAAAAGGCATTTGACAAAATTCAACACCCTTTCATGATTAAAAAAAAAAGACTCAGAAAACTACAAATAGAAGGGAATTTCCTCAACATGATAAAGAGAACTTATGAAAAACCCACAGCTAATATCATACTCAATGGTGAAAGATTGAAAGGTCTCTCCCTAAGATTAGGAAAAAGAAAAGGATGTTTTCTTTCACCACTGCTATTCAACATTGTCCTAAAGTTTTAACCAGAACGATTAAACAAGAAAGAGAAATAAAAGGCATCCAAATTAGAAAGGAAGAAGTAAAAATATCTCTGCAGATGACATTATCCTCTATATAGAAAACCCCAAAGAAACCAAAAGAAATCTATCAGAGCTAATAAATGATTTACCAAAGTTGCAGGATGCAGGATCAACATTCAAAATGATCAGGTGTGTTTGCATACATCCTCAATGAACAATCCAGAAAGGAAATTAAGGAAAGAATTTCATTTACAATAGCATTCAAAAGAATTTTATGTTATGTGAATTTTACTTCAGTTTGTTAAAGAAGGGGGAAAAAGAAAAAAATTAAGAAAATCTGAGTGAACTCCAGACTAAATTAATAAAAATGTACCAATATTGGTTCCTTAATTATAACAAATGTACTGTACTAATATAAGATGTTAATAATAGGGGAAACTGTGTGTGGCAGAAGTAGGCAGGGTAGTATATGGGAACTCTTTGTAGTGTTGGCCCAGTTTTTCTCTAAATCTAAAACTGTTCTGAAAAAATAAAGTCTATTAACTGAATAACTCTTAGATCAAAGAGGAAATAAGACTGCAGTTAAAAACCATTAAATAATTAAGATGTGAAAAGGACATACTAAAGTTGTGAGATGTAGTTAAAATGGTACTTAGAAAAAGTATCTAGTCTTAAATAATTTTATTACAAATTAAGGAAGAATAAAAACAAATGAACTAAGCATTTAACTCAAAAACTGAGAAAAGTAAAAGTAAAATATTTTTCATTAAATATATTAATAAAGACGAAAACAAAAACTACTTTTAAAAGAACTAACGATAAAAATGATACATCCAAGAGATAAACTCTGACATGTTCAATCAGGAAAAAGAGAGAGAGAAAGCATAAATGGACAAAATTAGTAATGAAAAAGTTATCTACATATGTACAAAGATGATAAAAATACAAGAGAATACTATACTATGTATATTAATACATTTGAAAATTTTGATGAAAAGGATTATTTATAAAAAAATGAAAAATCTAAACTGTGTGAAACAATGGCATAAAACCCAAACAGATCAATAAAACAGAAAACATTACAAAGCTTTTAAAGAATTACTTCCAAAAATGGGTGCCAGGGACAAGCAGTGTTAAGATTTGCTTTTTAAACATTTCAAGGAGCAAGTAACACCCATTAAACTTTTTAGAACATGGAAAATTTTGGTATTTTTATCAAAAAATAGAAATACAGATTAATTTCACTTATGAATATGAAAGCAAACATTCTCACTAAATTACAGACATTTCTTTTTAAGCATATATTTTCTTAATGTATGTTAGTACAAGATTAATTAATTCAGACACACATTTTGCATACCGCTGTTGGTTGTAACTGAATTGTGGTTTGCAACTCGCACTGTCGTTAGTAGGGAGAAAGCTTTCTTCACGAAGCTCAGAAACAGCTGCTTTGTTTGAGTATCTGGTTGCTCTGTCTGGATAGGGTTCCCTGGCTATGTCAGACTGCATGCATTCTTTTCTGTTAATGTGAGTTGTGAACTGAATTGTGAAGTCAAAATAATAGAGGTAAGGTATGTAAGCATGTGGATTGAGGAGAAAATAAGGAAATGTGTAGGTTTGGTTTGGCACTTTGATCAACCATTTTAACCAAAGCAAATACAAAATATGCTTTATAACTATAAACCTACTTTTATTATGGGCACATTTTGGTAACATGCAATTTTTAAAAATGCAATTACTGTATTGTATAACAGCAGAGCACTTTATAGTTTAAAGTAGAAAAACTATCCAGTTGTCTCTAATGATATCAAAAAGACATGGAATATAGTTTACCATGAAGTCTTGATACAACTTTAGTTATTTAGGGTTAGAAGTCCACTTGGTAGTTATTTGGGTTTTTTGATAAATTTATCTGAAACCAACAGCCAGTGTTATTCATAATGTTAACCACTAGGGAAATTCCCACTGAGTTCCGAACAAGACAAGGTTGGCTGCTATGTTCTCTGTTATTAAACATTGTTTTATAAGTTTTGGCCAGTGTGAGAAGAAGAAAAAAAGAGGAGACAAAAATTATATTTTTCCTATTTAGGCATCACATGTGAATTACCTAAAATAATTTAGAACAGATAAAAGACTAATACGATGGCTAGACGTAAGATAAAATAATGAAATCAAGAACTTTCCAAACTGCCAGCAGTAATTAGTTAGAAAATACAGTGGAAAGAATATTCTTATCACAAATAACATTTCTACTACACACAAAGAAGATAAAACAAAATATAGTGGAATATATTCGACAATAAACAAAGAACTCATATATTTCCTGAACCCTTAAATACATGAGAAGAATGTTTACAGACAGAAAGTTTCTCTACTGTAAGGATGATCATATTCCTCAAATTAGTGCATCAGTTTTATGAAATTCCAACCAGAACATTTTGGGGAGGAATTTAACAGATTTATTTTAAAACTTACAGTTGTTCATCTCTCTCAATGTCTCAAGTGTTTAAGAGAAATAACTATGTTGCTTTAGGGCGCTAGTCGGCTGCTAGTAGAAACCTCAGTCAGGTTGGATCTGGTAGACAGCCCCAGGTCCCCTACTGCATGAAGGCAGACTCTGTGTTCACAGGAGCACAGGTGTTAAGTGTACCCTGGAGGGGGTAAGGACATGGGACGGGTGAGCGAGGAGAAGCGAGATCTAGGAGTGACTTCTAAACTTCTGGTAGTGACTTGGCTGCTCTGCAACCTTGGCCAAGTCATTTTCCATTTCCCCCCATCATTTTGCATTTTGATAAGGCGCCCCAAAGTACTGTTCCAATATTGTAAAATGACAAAGCAGTGATAACAGAGAGCCATGGAAAAAGAAGTAATATGAACTCATGTTTAAGCCTTGGCTCTGCCACCTGTGACTGCTTTCCTCCAGACACACTCAATAAATGGCAGCTATGAATACAACAATAACAATGATTCTTGATATTGAATCTTTTTGAACTATCAATGTTCCTTAGGGTTATTCTTAAGAAAATACTATATAATCTTTAGTTTTCATTTTTGATTGTGAACACAAAAGCCAATTGGTAATAGAATAAGACTAGATTACTTTAATTATGTAAGTTTAAATGTTTCAAGATAGAAAATACAAAATTGTCTAAAAGGTTAATATCTCACTGTAAAGATATATTCATTTACATGTGTTTCTTAGTAAGTGGAAAATTACTGAACTTAAATTACTGTTTGAATGCACACACTAGATCAGGCTGGAATTGATCTTTAAAATTTTAACCAAAAAGAAATATGAATATACACAGTATTAGTGTACTTTATAACCTAGTAAGCTATATACCAGCTAACTTATGCCAAATATGTATATTTTAAGTCTTACTCACTATCATAAAAACCACGCATTAGAGAAGGCTTATATTCCAGGTATAAACTTTAAAAAATCATTTTAAGTAGAGACATACATTCTACTTTAAAAGTTGGGTAGAATGTAAAAATATCACAGTATTTTAAAAAAAGTTTTTTTTAAAGTCTTAGGGACACCAGTTTTCAAAGGTCAAATTTCCAACTATGACAATGAATACAAAGGCATTATTGAATCATGTCACAAATTACTCACTTAGCAGGAACAAGGGAAAAAATCAGCAACACTGCAGTAAGACATCCAGGACACCTTGCTAAGTTGAGAGACTGCAGGAACTACTGAAGTTTTGGTTACCTCCTCTCCAGGTTCTAAGGCTTCCTTCACAGACAATTGCTCTATGAAAATATGACAGTTACAGAGTCTGGAAGCTTTATCTCTAGGCTCTACAACGCCTCCTAAACCTCCCTGAGCTCTCCCCGGTGTCGAACTGGGAACTTCCACTGAGAAATCCCCTGACTTGAAGACTTCCTTATTTGTAGCTATCAACAGCCAATCGTGGCAAGACATTGAAATGAAGCAAAGGCTACCAGAAAATGTTCTGTAAACCACCCGCAACTGTAGCTCTGACTTCCTTTTGAGGCAAAGACACTTTACGTGAATACCTAGGGCATTTTAACAAAACCCCAGAAATTATAAAAACAAAAGTATTTTTGAATGAAGCACATTTTCATTTAAGAAAATTTAAAAGTTAGTTTGACAGTTTTGTTTATTTTGTTTGTTGGTTTTTGGTTTAGCTTTTAAGAAGTCATTTTCCCCCCTAGTCTATTTATAAACTGAAGACAAAGACTACATTTGTGTACAGTTGTCTGCTTCATGGCCTACTGAAGTCACTTGGATGAAGCCTAGTAGTAATAATGTTTACACTGGATCTCCGAGCCTGACCTCTGGTATCAAAAAAGGGGTGAAGAGGCTCTTAAGACAGCTTTTCTCCTTGGAAACCAAGATTCACTTTTTAGTGAATGAGCGTAAGCTCCAGTACACTGGGGAAATTCTTTACAAATGCGTGTATTCGAATCAAGCTACTTCAAGTCCATCAAGTTTTATATGCAAATGGAAGGTAGCATATCTACTACAGACATTTTTCTTTGTTACAAAATTTTAGAGCTGGAAATGTCCTTAGATATCATCTGTTCCATTTCCTTTTTAGTCAGATGAGGAAATAGAAGAGGGTAAATGCTCAAAATCACAAGGAAAGTTACAGGGAAAATTCAAGTTAAAATCTAAATTTTTTGAATCCAAATGTATTTCTCTTTTTACTGTACTATACTTTCAGTGGATCCAATTACTAAACAGGAAAAAGATTGTAATCCAAAAAATACTGAGAGTCTCCAGGTTTAATCCCTGCATTTTTCTGATGAGGGGTGTGAGACCTTACCCAAAGTTCCACAGTTAGTAAAAGGATTAGAATTTAGAAATTCTGATTTTCAGTCTACTCTCCTTTCCACTTTAAAACACTTCCTTCTCTTAAGTTAGATGTTAAGTTAGCCTGAAATATTTCTACTCATGATGAAATTATGAAAGTAAATAATTTTGAAAGTATCTAACATAATGAATAAGCTTGCAATTAAAAACCTTCCATTAACTCATTTGACATATAATGAAGAGCTAATTTCCTTCAGCACCTTGTGTTTTATAACTATCTTAGTGATATCAAGCATTAAACTCCATTGTGTGCAATGGAAAAATAAGGCCTGCCTAATACTGTAAATACAGCAAAATAAGACAAAAAGTGTCATTACTGGTGGAAGGAAAATGTTCTTCCCAAGAATTTACATGTTTGAATGAGCAGGATTTTAAAAAAGCAGTGCTGATATCTTAACTGGGAAATGACCCTTTGGTCTCGCCATCTGTGCCCCTTCCCTTTTCTGTTTGCTTTGGCGTGAAAGTTTGGCTGATGCCCAAGCCCCAGCAGAACTGGCTAGTCCTGGGTAGCTGGCCTCAACCTGGGAAGGCACTGCTTGCAAGAGGGTCCCAAGGCCACGACAGAGAAGATACTATAGCAAGAGATCTTTTTAAAGAAATTTTGTCTGAGTGCGTGGAATATAAAACCTATGCCACAGACCAGTTCTGGCTCTTAGCAAAACATGTGAGGCAGATGGAAGTTTTTATCTTTGCTGTCTCTGGTGGTTCCTTTCCCTATTCCCTCCCCCTCCCTTTTTCCTCTCATAGTCATAAGTTGTTTGACCAGAGCAGAGAGACATGCAGAGATTCCTGTACAGGGAGGAAGGAGCAAACTGGCACCAAGCCAGGATTGGGAAGGGTTAGAGTACAATGACTAGGGTAGAAGGGGACTTGAGGAGGGTGTTCTAATGCCACATTTGAGGATGGAAGGCAAAAGTCAGGTTCCCATTCAGGCAGCAGTAAATGGCCAAGGGGTTGCTAATCCAAGAATGAAAAGATCACCACCATGGGCAGCAGGGTTTTCAGGGCAGGTCTGCTTGAAAGGCCTCCCTAAGAAGAATTCCCAGGAAGCAGAGTCTTTCCTGGGATCAGCAGAAGGCAAGAAAGCCAAGGCTTTTAATTCCTGACTGGGTTTCAGGGCTGGGCTTCCTTTAGGAGGGGACCCAGGTGTCTGTAATTCTGGCCAAGAAGCCAGTTAGGCAGCCAGGCTGCATAGGGTAGGTGTTTAATTGAGAAACTTAGTTCAGATGATCACACTTGCAGGATGAATCCATGTTCCAGACAACGTATCTGTGGGAGGAGCAGAATTTTCTAGTCGCTACTTGCCAGTGGGCTGGTGTTCCAGGGTTTTATTGGTTCCTGGCCATAGGAGAGAGGTGGACCTGCAGGGATGATGGATACTCTTTATTCCAATACCAGCCCAATCTCCCTATAAACTGCCCTGGCGGTGGGCGAGTAGCTGGTATCACTAATTTGCAACCTAACATAAATTTATGGCAAAGTATTGCTTTTTTCATTGAGGATATTTGCACTTTTATGTCTTAGATAGTTGTAGATTTAAAGGTGTCTTCATTTAATGGGATTTCTGGCCAGGGAATGATGGAAGAAGGGATAGGTAGTGAAGGGGAAATGTCCTTACTCCTTACAATTCTTCTACTTATAGTGTAACCTAAGTTCATGACTGGCCTTATATCAGTAGAGACACAAAGTTAGCATGCTTGCTCAATTATTTATTCAACAAACACTTACTATGTAGTATTGTAATAAGTGTGTGCTGGTTGTAGAGATTATTAAAATGCTTTTTCTTGACCTTGAGGAGCTCATCAAAGTGAGGAAGAGATAGACAGGCAAAGTCATTTTGCTCTGTCCATTGCCAAAAACAAGAGCAGAGATTAAATATAATAGAAGGTGTCGTGTGGGCAGGGAGGCAGTTCTCAGCTGCAATGACTCATGAAGAGATGCCTGGACATCCAGGAGCTGAACAGGCAAGAGGATCAAGGGTTAAACATTTATTTTATACCATTTTTTACATTCTCAGTAAATTTACCCTGATTTCTTTTAGGCTAAACTGGCTTTTTGCTCATTTTTATAGCTTTACAAGTAGAAATTTCCTTAAAAATCTTCATTTGTTTTTTAACATTGTGGAGTATTATTTATGTACTTGCTTTGAGTTAGATAGACATTTTAGTATTCTTGGCATCTTTCCTTAAAAAACAAATCTGTGAGGTACACAGATAGCCTGAGCAGTTAAGAAGTACCTTAGGCCTATTATTTTTGAGGCTAAGAGTAGGACCCTGATTTTCCCATCATTCTGCCATTCTCATTATAAGGTGGCTACATGGTTTTGGCTATCAAAAGAAAGAGGAGGAAAAGAGACATGTGATGAAAAGAAGGTTGTTAGAACTAAAATACAAGAATATCTTGATATACTCAAGTTATACGCTGATGCCAACATAAAATTTAACAGGAGTAATTATAATATCCTTTCATCCTACATCCTACATCATCCTATAACCATCCACCATCCTAAAAACAAAGAAAAAGCAGAGAGAAATTGCATAACTCCAGAAAGGGAACTATGAAATGCAATTTAGTAGCAGTCATACAAAAATGACTTAAGACTTTTACTTGAGGTGGTAGTATGGGGATGTTAAAAAATTTGAAAATTAATAGGAACTTAGAATTCCTGCTAGAATGAAGAAAACACTAATCCTGTTTTCAGACCCTCTTTCTGGGTATACCACTCTTAGAGAAGACCATAGATGAACTAGTTATTAAACACTCATTTATATTATAGGTATATGATTATAGGAATGGAGAATGTTTACCTTAGAGAAAATGAGAAGAAATAACAGTATTCAAATATCAATTAAATTCTTCCATATAGCTCTAAGGTGGACTTAAGACCTAAAGGAAACTAAAAGGAAAACAAATTTTGGTTCACCATAGAAAGATCAATATTCCAACAGTAAGAATAATACTTTGTAGTAAGTTACTTTGGGAGTGAAATGAGTTCCATGTTCCTGGGAAAAATCAAGCATAAGATACATGACCACTGCTTGGGAATGTTGAAAGGTTATTAACATCTCAGATGCGATGATAATGACTAACACCTACATAGCATTTTCAGTGGTCCTCGCATAATTCTATAATAAATACTTTACATGTATCACTTCATTTAATCTTTATAAGTACCCTATGAGGAAAGTGTTCTTTGGTAAGATACAAAAACTGAGGTGTAAAGACATTAACTAACTTCAGCAGGTATACGTGGCTAGTAAGTACAAATCCAGGTATCTGTCTTCAAAGTCCACGCTCCTAACTACTTTACTACCATTTCCCTGTGATGTCCACTACAGTGTACTTTATCACATACAGACCCCCTTCTTCACTAATCGCATGGGATTTTACAGATGAAAAGAAGTTCAGATGTTTACCCTGCCACTTCGTATTCCTTCTTATGCCCAGTTTTGAAAGCTCCCAATCCAACAAGAGGTTAAGGAGCTGAGAGTATGCCACCTCCAATCCCTGCCCAGCACCTGCCTGTTTGGTCTTAGGATGGGCAGGTAAGACAGCACAGGGTGGGAAAGGAAAAGAGAGTGGTGCAGAAGTGGGCCCTTGTTGAGAAGGGGAGGTGGGAACTAGGCTTGCTGCCATTTCTCAAACGCCAACTTAGGAAGATAGGGCAGCCTCGGAGCAGGTTCTGTGCCATTAGTTAGGGAAGATGACAGTGCACATTTTGCTTCTGCAGATTGACTTATCCTTCAGGTTTTTTTTCTTTTCCAATCTGTCATGTACAGCTTAGTAAGTCTCATAAAAAATCCATGATACTTTCTTCAGGGTACAAGGTAAACTATCTAAAGCTCCATAAAAAATATCTGTAAGTCGACAGAATTTCATCAGGAAATGAAGGCACCTCATCGTAGAGAGGTCTGCTTCAGGTATTATACATTCTTTATCCTTTAGTGGCCAAGGTAGTAATACATTTAGTTTATTGCCAAATAGCCCTTTTATTTTGATCTATGTGCTGGGATTTCTCCCTTCTAAGGTTAGTGAGAATCGTCATCCAAAAGAATGAGTCCCACGGGCCTTTTCTTCGTAAAATGAAATACCCAGAAAAGTTGTTTAGGTATTAGAATAAAGAAAATAAAATTTATTGGGCTCTCTCACAGAGATCCAGAGTTTATAAGTGCTGGAAAATAAATTTGCATGGCTTAAAACATATTTCTTTTGGATTTATAAATTCATGAAATTGAAATCGCTGTGAGATGCTGAAGGTCATCAATAATTCTCTATGTGAGCACACACAGTGCAGTCATTTAGTCCTGATACAATTTCTAATATTAGCACGATTAATAGTTCATACTTGTAATTCTCTATAAATGAGATAAAAAACATGTCAGACCATCTATAGCAATGACAGTGAGAGAAAAATTAGAGAAAAGAAGAAAAAAGGGGGAGAGACAGAGAAGATAATCCATAATAAGCTCTGAGTTTTTCTGTGACTTAAATAAAATAAGTCAGACTTTCAAAGAGATCTGACCTTTGAAAACTGTTTAGCTTGACTCCGGGGGAAGTTTGGGAGGATTGAGTAACAAGCTCACAGAGAGATTGCAAGATTCTTTCTGTTATTTAGCCTTTGGTTTACCAGTTAAGTAAGATTCCTTTCAATTTGATCATATTTGGAATGATGCCACCAGAGTCATGATGAAACATATAATAAACATTTGTTCCAAATGAAATTGTAAGTTGTTTGAGGGAGAAAAATTGAGGTAGAAATGTACAAATAATCGAGGTAGAAGTGTAGAAATAATTGAGTGTGCACATATGTGTGTGTGTACATACTATTTTTTAGATAATCTGGTGGAATCCCTTCACTTCAAAGAGGAAGAAACAGAGACTTGAAGAGAAAGATTTCTTTAATATTAAATAGCTGGTTGATGGTGTTGATGGATTTCTGCTGGCATTAGAGATCTTAGCTCCAAAGTACTCAATCATCTCTGACTTCTTAATTTGAGGATGCTTTTAAGCTTGGGAAGCTATGTGGGATCTGATGGGAGAACTTTTTCTAATTATTCTATTGGTGAAAGTTTTGTCTCTTCCCTTGTTATTGGGTTTCAGATTTTAAAATATTGCTTGACTGAAATAAATAAACTTTCTAGGAATACTTCTTTCATTTCTTCATCAGTTGCTCTATGTTGATCACCTCCTGGGACAGGGTGCCATAGAACCATGCTCTGCGGCACTTTCTGTAACACATTTGAGGAGTTAAAAATCACCTCTTAGCTGAGAGGCCATCTAGCAGAAGGTAAGGCCTAGCTCCCAAATCCTGACTCCATTCTTGAATAGCCCCTTGCCTAAATCTTGTGGTGGTTTGAGGATTGACTGAGTAAGTATATGGAAATGGGAAGCATTTAAACTCTAAGCACATGGTGAGACTATATAGGAAGTTTTGTGTTATTCTTTATTCCTTGTTATACTAGTGTTTTTATTCACTGTCTCTTTAAAGTCATAATGTGAATTTATACAGGTATTGCAGAAAAACTAGAGAGAGGAAAATTAAATTATTTGAGCAAGATACTTCCAACTTGACCTGTTTTGTGATCTACATTATGCTAATATTTTAATAGATAACAATGTAAAAATTAGTCAGGCTCCCTCATCCTTTATCCCCCAGATAATTTTTGAAACGAAATATAGAAGGTATTGGTTTGGGCAAGGCAATATTGAAATCTGACAATTGATTAAGGTCCTAGGTATTTAAGTTTGAGTATTTTAGTTAGTATGTTTGTTTTGCTTTATTCTATTTTTAGTTAAAGGTTTAATATGAAAATCCATTTTTCTAGGATTTGAATGCTCACTGCACGTTTTTCTTTTTTCTATCTTATGTATTGTAACCAAGATATTAGACTCATTTACAATAGATTACTCTGGCAGAAAGTCAAACTCTCTCTTTGGTTGTTTGCATGCTTTGGGTTCTTAAACAAATGTTTTGAAGGTTTATTCCTTAGGAATGAAGATCTTTTCTCCTCCTTCTTATATCAGTCAGGGACCAATCAAGAGATAGACACCATATAATAATTTGAATAGGGAAAGTTTAATATAAAGAATTATGATCTCTAACAGGTGGTGATCTATAAAGGGGTAAAGATAACTAAAAAGAATATCTTAGGGCTCAGGGAAGGTACCCAAAGAAACAACAAATATGGAAAAGTGCCCTCCTCCCCAAGGCTGGGATTTAGGCCACATTGGAGTGAGGCTATGGGCTGCTGGACTGGAGAGAATTTTGCTGGAATGCCTGGACCATGCCAGCAAAACTGATTCACAGATACTGGGAAAGAAGGAAACTTTCTTCCAAAATGGAGGTAGGCCAAGGCTGGGAACTGATTTCTGGGATAACTGTGGACTTATTAGGAAGATGTCAATAAGGATGACATGGAAACTTGAGAAGCCTTCCATAGACGTGCCACTGAAACTTGATGGAGGTGAGTGCTGCTGGATGAACCCCATACATGAAGCTGAAACCATGAGATAGGAATAAGAAGAAGTAAATAGAAAACACCAGAATCAGGAAGATACTATTCCTCTTAAATATCTCTTTAGTTTCCTATACTAACAAAGCTTAACAAAGGAGAAATATTTCAAACTCCACTTTTTTGAGGCGGACAACAAAGGGTGGCATTGGAACTGGGAGGCAAAATATTTTTAACTGGCACAGTTTCAAATGTAAGAGATTAGTTTTTATTGCACCCTTTTATGTCAATATTCAACATTAACTTTTATTTTATTATATTATCTATATTACTTGAAGGTAGGTAACGCAGGTGTTAATTATAAAACATCTTTTCAGGTGTGGTCCCCATCAAAGTCTTGGGCTCCCCAAATCCTCCTTGACTGATATCTGAAATAGGTTAAATCTTTTCAACTTTTCTAATCTTTGTAATAAGACTTTGACCCCAACTAAAATGTAACTACCTCATGAAGGAGAGCAATTATACGGCAGTGATAACTATTGATAGGGGCAATTAGAAAAGTTTAAAGAACTAGGATGGGGGTGTTCACTAAAGAGAAACGTGGGCAAAGCATGAACAGGCTAGGAATACAAAACACAATTTTGTTCATTTCTCAATCAATTTATCTAAACTAGTCACGTGGAGAAGAGGGGGCGGGATAAGATTCATAAGGATAAAGGAAATTTACCAAAACTACAGTTTCTGGGAACTTTGTATATGATAGGATGTCTAAGATATTTTTAAGTGAAATAATGAATGATTGAAAGATCATAGAAGATGAAAAGTCCTTGAGTGCATACAGTGAATGAAGGGAAGGGTAACTCTGATGCCTAAGATGCCATCCAGCACTAATATGCCAATAATTTGTGATTCTATTCTTGGCCGTCATTGAATTTCTCACACATACCTTGCTTATGAGGGGATAGGACACAGGAGAAAATGAGAAGGAAAGAACGTGGAGTGGAGGTAGGGGTGGGAAGAGAAGGAATGTGTGCAAGGATGGCTGCATGCAGGTGGATAGCACAGACATGGGCTCTTGCCCAGCGTGGATGGCTGAGGTTGGGGTTCTTGAGAAGGAAAACGGAGTTATCCAACTGAGAACAAGGACGATGTATTTAGTATTTGATGGCATGTTTATTGTGAATATTGTGCTTTTGCATTAGATGCTTTGTTTGTTTGTTTGTTTTGTCCATGAAAATTTCCCCTCCCATTAGTCAAAGACTTCCCTGTCTCCTCTTTTTTTATTGTTAAACTTATTGGGGTGACATTGGTTAGCAAAAATTTTATAGATTCCAGGTATACAATTCTACAGTGCATCATCTATGTGTTGTATTATGTGTTCACCACCCAGAGTCAGTTCTTTTTCCATCACCATGAACTTTATTCCCCTTCCGTCCTCTCCCACCCCCTCCATCCTCTCTCACCCTCTACCCCCTTGACCTCAGGTAACCTACTAAACTATTGAACTTTTCTAACATTGAAACTCTGAAACTCATAGTTTAGCTATATCTTATACATTCCTTCACTGTTATAGAATTACTCCAGTATTTTGAAAGTGGAGCCATGACGGGCACATAATTTGTATCCTCACAGCACCTAGAAGTGCTGTTATTAGGTACTTAATTGTTAATGATATATCTAGTACATGAAGGAATATAAGGCTAGATTTGAGATGTGAATGAGTGAAATGGCCTGGGTCTCCTTTAATCAGAGAAGTTTTTCATGGGGATTGAGTTTGTAGCTTTGAATGAAATTAACTAGAGTGGAATGAGGGCTAGTTAGAAAAACTACCCAAACAAGAGCTACAGTTTTACTCCAGCTCGTGGCCAGCAGGGAGAGGCTGTGCTGGTGAAGATTTTCTCCAGTTGGGTGCTCCTTGCGGAAGGGAAGGGGTTCAGTCTGGAGGTAGATTGTGCCATAGCTGGGATACCTTTGGAGCCATTAACTATTTGAAGATAAATGTACCTTAAATATTTATTTTGGGGGGTTTCACATTACAGTTTTATGTTTGGTTTTTGTCAATCAGAGGAGGCACTTTTTGTACACATACATGCTTTTGAGACTTTAGAGAAAATGGTTATTTAATAGGTGAAAGCTCTAATTGGGTAGAATAAGTTATTTTGTACTACTATGTGGGATACAGAGAGGACTATAACATTATAATCTAACCTAATGAAGAGAGAGATTAGAGGAAAGGAGATCAGTCAGGAATAATTATTTGACTGTAAAATTGGCAGAATATGGGGACCGATTAAATGTGGGAAACCAAGGAAAGGAAGTTGTTGATGATGATGCTGGGTTTCTAACTGAACGACTGGAAAGTTGGTCATGCCAGGGACTGTGAGATGAACTCCTGTGCCAAGTACCACTCCAGCTGCTGCATAGAAAGCTGCTATTTCAATGACCCTTCTCAGCAACACTAGAACTTAGATGAAGGGATATAGAGAGAATGGGACCATGGCAGTAGAGAAGAGATGTTTAGTTTCATGAACGTGATACTCAGGACCCAGTAGAGCATTCATGTGAAGGTATCTAGCAAGTAGTTGGACATGAAGTTAATCAGGATTTCAATTCAGTCATAAAGCTTTAGAGCAGTAAATACTACTAAGAATCTGAGGAGAAAGCTTTAACTAAATAAAGCTCTGTGTGTTAATCACCATTCCTTTTTCAAACTTTTCAACAAATGGTATCAAACTGAGCTCTCGAAATAGTTTCTCTTCTTTTCTGGCTACAGAAACATGATGAAAGCCTTAAAGGTAGTACTCCTGTCTAAACATAAGTTTATGTCAATGAGAAAAGTGTAGTTATTTTATTAAAGGGAAATTATATAAATAATTTTCTGACATGTAATAATGCAATATCAGACATTATGTGTTAGAAGATGTGAAGATAGAGAAGTTCACTCTTTCTTCTAGTAATACGGTAAAATTTCTAAAAAAGATAGGGAATTGAATTCTAATTTGACTTGTTAGGTTAATTTTGAATTTGATGGAGTTTTGGTTTAGAAGCTTTGTGTAGCTATAAGATATATAGCATTTAAGTTAATAAGCAGAAAAATTTTCCCCTCTGTTAAATGCTTTATTAGCTATATTACTTTGCTAGGGCTGCCATAAGAAAATACTGGAAGTTAGGTGGCTTAAACAATATAAATTTATTTTCTTCTAGTTGTGGAGAAAACCTGGAAGACCAAGATCGAGGTGCTGGCAGAGATGGTTTCCTCTGAGGGCCTCTCTCCTTGGCTCACAGATGGCTGCCCTCTTGCTGCCTTTTCACATAGCTGTCCCTCTGTTCAGCATGCCTCTGGTGTCTCTTTGTGTGTTGACATTTCCTGTTTTCATAAGGACACCGGTCAGATTACATTAAGGTCTACACCACTGGCCTCATTTTAAATTAATCACCTTTGTAAAAGCTGTCTCCAAATGCAGTCACATTGTGAGGTAGTGGGGGTTAGGACTTCAGCATATGGATTTGGTGGGACACAATTTATCTCATAATATTACATAAACTAAACTTGGCAAGGTACAAGCAGAAAGCAATTTCATTTATTTCCTCACCATTGCCTTTCATCTGTGCTAACTGAATTTTCCCCTGACCCTTGATGAAGTCTAGGGAAATTCCAAGTTATCTCCAGTCCCCTTGCTGTTTTTAATGTGCAGTCTTATTACAAGTTTAAAAAAGTCTTCTATTATCTAAATAAGTACTAATTTTTCTCCCAGGTTGGCCCTGACTTGTGCTAAGAACCTGCAGTGAGAAAAAGGGCCAAACGTGTGTGGCATGATAGGCCTCCTGGTTTGTTTCCTGCCTCACTCTTCCATTCTCTCATCTCCATCTCACTGTGTTACCTCTACATCTTCCATACGTGGTGTGAGGTTGTGAGGAAGGAGGGGAGTGATGGAACAGAAAAAGTGCTGCTGGTTGGCTGGAGTGTTAATCTGACTTGGAAGGCGTCTGTATAAGGCAGGTGCCCAATTTTCTGTGAGATGCTTGTGCTGTCCCTGGAGTGAACAATGTACTGTCTGACTTCCTCCTATTGTTTCTCAGCCCTTGCTTCAACAGTATATCCTACATAGACTCTTTGCTTTGGAACCTTGACTTAGACCTTCCCTCCCATGCTGTTCACTTGGACCACCAGAAAACGTGTGTCATTGCTCTGTTCAATTGTAGAAGGGTGGACCCCCTCTAACAACCCTCTCTCCTTGCTGTTTTCAAGGTCACATCCAGGACAACCTCTTGCCTTTAAACTTTTCCAGGTAAGAGTCTATATCCTACCTATCTTAGTGGACATAGGATGGGCTTTCTCACCCCATTATCTGGATGGATGCATTGAATAATTTTGAATATTCTCCCAAATTCTACACTGAGATAGGTAGAGAAAATGCCTTATATTCTGATTACTTTCTCTAAACAACGCCCCTGCTATAATCTTGTTAGAATTCATTACCTTGCCTCCTTTTATTTTTGGGGTTGAAACTCTGGATCACCTTTTCTTGGGTGACTCTTGAGCGAACTTACGGATAATGTGACACTGTTCTCTGCTCTGGGCCTTCAGATGAAAATCAGAGACAACAGGAATGAGTCTACTTATACTGCTGTACACATTGTTAATTTTACTATTGAGATAATTTAAGTACAAACTTTAGATTCAGGATATATCCATAAACGGAATTTACAGACTTATTTTCTCAAGGTATTGCTTTAGTCAGTATGGTTAGACCAGTTTGGTGTGTAGAATTAGTCTCAGAAACTTTCATCATTTTTTAGGGTATTTCCTGCACAGGCAAATGATAGACAGAAAAGGGGAGTTATTTTGTAGGTTAAAGTTGACAGAGGAAAAGATGTCCAACAGGTAGATTTAAGATCTCTTCAGCCTTTCTTTTCCAGAAAGCCTGAATCAAGGTGCTTAAATTAGCCTTTGTCTAGCTCAGGTCTTTTGTGTTCCTAATCCTCTGATAATGACCTTATTCTGATCTACTGTATTACTAATTTTGGCATGGTCACCAGACTCCAGCAGCCTGTGTTTCTGTGCTATTTCTGCTTTCTTCTTTATTTCAATTTTCCTATTTCCAATCCAGGCCTGATTTCTACTCCTCCTCTGGGGACTGTGGCCTTAAATTTGCTTCACTATGATTCATCCTATTGTCACAATTCAGAAGGAAGAATCCTGCCACTGCTCCCCAGTTTGCCAGCTAATAAAGATTTCAAATGCTAATCTATCTCTAATTCCAAACGTCTTTTGCTTTGATTTCATCTCGACTGTGATTGAAGTCACTTTTAAAACACGAGAGAAAACATAGTTTTGCCTTCTTTTCAAAGCCAACTTCTTAAAAATAGTGGCATAATTACTTCTTGACAGAGACTGAGAAACTTGTTCCTTTTCTAGGTACTTACACTGTGTGGGCTGCTCACAAATCAGTCTGTGGCAATGATGGAAATCAGAGCTTCACGTTCAGGAATAACTGAGAAAAGACAAGCTCTTTTTGTCTACAGCCTGGCATTTCCTCAACTGATTGGAGAGAATTGCTCCAATTTGAACCAGCAGCTAGGAGAAGGAAGCTGAGATGGAAAAAATGGCAAGAAGGGTCAGCTGTGTGTCTACTGCACAGAGCACAGAAAGCTCGATATGCACAGGGGTCATTTAGCAGGTCCAGATAGTCAAGGCTGGTTCACAAAGAGCCAGTTCATTCCCTGAGTGCAGCTCCTGGTGCTTGTAGATGAGGAAAACATTACCTGCTGTCAAAATTCCAGATACTTAAGCCTGCAGTACTCAAAGGAGTATGTACTGACTGTTGTCTATGGTAAAGTTTTCATCATATTGTGTGAAGCACGAGTAATAATGTGATTTTTTTCCTCTAAATTTGAATTTATTCACTTTAGTTCCCTCCTACTTATTTATTTATTTTTTTGGTATTAACATGTGATTTTTAAAAATAAAACAATTGTGTTAGTTATTCAATTTTATATGTTTGCTTAACAAATTAAAGATTAACAACATTGCATTGGTTCTGAAAATGTTTTTGAAAATATTACTAGTTTATAAAATCCAAACATTTTGGAAGTTCTGGTTTCAGCCACACGTTATGCAGTGGTATACCAATTGACAAAGAAACAGGCAACCTAATTAGGAAAGAACCATGTTCTTTGGATGGTAGCGAACAGATTGTGGAACAAGAGTGGCATCAAATTCCAGACCTGGTTCTCTAAGTCAGCAGCAGGAGCTGAGCCCATCACAAATGTCACCTATAGGTTTCCTATCAATGCTACTTCTGAGTATCATTTGAAATAGTAATTGTTTTGTTATTATTAATAGTACATGAAGAAGATGACCATCAAGAATTCATGAGAAAAAAGGGAAAAAAGAATTCATGAGAAGAATCAATAAAGCACACATTATAATTACATAATTACAGATAAAATGAGTATTTAACGTTATTTTAAGTGTGTGAACACAAACATTCTAGTTTATTATCACTGGCAGGTTGGTTTCACAAAGAAGGAATGCTATGAAATTGGCCAGGATGAATCAAAAATAAATTCCCTTAGGGAAATGTTCCTACTTGGAGTTAATTTTTCTCTTCTCTGAGGTCTCATCATATTCATATCAGGGATGCCAATATTGGATATTGGGTGGGTTCCTGTGTTGGGAAGGATTCTAAAGTTAACTCTGAGCTCACAGAGGAAGAATGCTAGGAATGACCATTGACATCTGCCCAGGGCTCCAGACAGGAGACAGTGGGACATGTTTGTGGTGGTTGTGTATTTGCTATCTCTGGTCAATATCTTCATTTGATACTTAACGTATGCTGCTCAAGGTGTAGTTATCAGTTTATTTATTTATACTGGAAACTCTTCATTTTTACCATGGTGCTTGCTAAAAACTGAATATAAAAGTGGGTTTTTATAAAATGGATTGTACTTTTCCATAGGAGTAATACTTTAATTGTGGGATCCATTCCCATCAAAGGACTCAATATCAAATATCCCAGAAATGGCAAACAGAGACTGTCTCCCTGAAGAAAAAGAGACCTTGAAACAGTAGAATTGTGTTCTGCCCTAGAATTTAGAGATGAAAAAGACCATCTTTGCCCTTGCTACCTAAGCGCCATTGGCAGATTAGCAGCATCAACACCATTAGAATACTAGAAATGCAGAATTTCAGGGACTTGCTTCTCAACCTGGAGAGATGAATCTGCATTTTAGCAAATCCCCAGGTGATTCCTGCTCTCTCCAGGAAACCAGGACCTGGACGACTAGCAGGCAGACAAGTCTCGTATAACCACAGTATAAGGGTGGGGGTGGGAGGCAGTCTTAGCACAGACTGGGAGAGAAGCCAATACAACCGGGACATGGGCCAGGCCAAGTTATCTGGAGGGTTGAAAGGAACAGCTACATCATAGGAAATGCTGCCTGGCTGGTGTGGAGTGTCCTTGCAAACTCACTGGGCTCCTTTCTGGGAAGAGATGGTGTGGCTCTTCTAAAATCCCAACCAGTGTGTCTGCCGGAGTTCTCACTCAGAGAATAATCACTGGGGAACGCGGCTCTGAGGTGTAGTAAACAAAGGGGAGAGAGGTAGTCATGTCTCCTCCATCCCCCTTCCCTCAGGCTGCTCATTAAATCGTCCGGGGAGCCTTAGAAATCCCCCCCGTGCCCGGGCACAACCCCAGAGGTTCTGATTTAATTGATCTGAGATTTGTCTGAGCATCAGTATTTTTAAAATTTCCCCAGTTGATTGTTATGTGCCGACAACATGGCAAACTCTGTAATATTTTATTTCTTCGAAGACCTTTAAAAGAAAGACCTGCAGGAGAAAAAAAACAGTAAGCATTTACACTCCATAAAAAAGCAGCTGTACTACAGCATAAATATATGCTATTTAAATTAATATGAAAACTAGAGTAAGCATTTAATTAGAAGTGTCTTTTTACTATTGTGTTAGAACCTAGAAGAACGAGGAGGACCATGAATTTGAAGAGGTGCATGTATTTTTTAATACAAATAAAGTATTACATTTCCATTTTATTTAAATTCTCTGTCACAAACAGATGGAAGTATAAATAGGGATTAAAAATTGGGAGGCCTGAGGGGGTTCCCTGGTGGTGTAGTGGCTAGGCCTCAGGGGTCTCAACGCCACAGCCTGGGTTCGATTCCCAGCCAGGGAACCCCCCCACACACACACACACCTCAAAAAAAGGGAGGCCTGGATCTGCTTTGTGACCTCCTGCTAGGGAGAATATCCATTGTTGGAACTGAAGATGTGGGTGAAGGTGAAGAGTGGGTGTTAATTAGAACAGCTCCACAAAAGGCTGATCTTGGAAACAAGGAGATTCTTTTTGTTACTTGAACATCTAGTTTGCAAATTCCTGTGAAGATAAGGAGCAAGAAGCTAACTTGTATTGGGTGCTGGACGGAGCTAGGCTTTCTCATTTCATTTCCACAGCTACCTTGTGTTAAATATTTTTCAGAGGACAAGCAGGCTAAGAGAGATTAAGTAATTTGAACATAAACAGTAAATGGCAGATCAGGATCTGAACTCAGGTTTGTCTGTCTCCAGGACCTAGGGTCTTTGTATGGCCCACATGCCGTGTTCCCCAGAGAGCAGAGGACCTGTTACCAGGTTTCTTTAGATCCATATATTTCCTGCACGTGACAAAAGGCTGATGATATTATTTCTTTAAGCATCAACATTGTGTTGCATGTGAAATATATTAGGTAGATGCATACAGCTGTGTCTTACATCGTGTCAATGGGCTGTGAGCTGACTCACCTCACTTCTCATTACTTCTCATCATTCTCTTTTTGGTAAATCTTCAATTATTCTCATCCTGTGATATGCTTCTGATAGAGCCAAATGCCAACCTAACTCTCAGATTCTCTATAAATTCTGTAGCTGCTCATTCTGGCCTGGCAGGCGGAGAGATTAGGGGGAGGATCAGATTGGTCAGAGCCTGGAATGTCCAAGAGAATTCAGTGAGCTGCAAGGTGCCTGAGCCTTGATTTGAATTGGACTCAGGTAAAATTGGAATAGACTTGTAGCCTCAAACACTCTAATTCAGAGATTAATTCAGGTTTACCATTCAATAGGCAATGCCACAGGTTTCAGAGGTCCTATGCATTTTTTATTTATCCATGGGACTTCATAAAATGGACTGTTCTCAAAGGTTAATCCTGGGGTTGCCTCTTCTCCATAATTTGATGTACTCAAGACACTTGGATCATTAAAGTTGAGCTCATGGGATCTTTTTTTTTTTTCTTTTTTGGTGGCAAGCAATTACACAAAATGGTCACTACACGATTAAAATGAAATCTGTAGTTTTTGTTGGAATTGAACTATAGAAAATGATAAGAATGAGCAATTCTAAAAAATAAAATAACAGTGACTAAAAATTAATACCAGTTGTAAGATGAGCTTGGTGATAGAAACAGTTTGTGGTGGTTTGGGACAGTTTGTGGTGTATGGGCACATGACTGTCACAAGTTATGGTTTCAGTACTAAGCATGGTATGAACATTCATTAATTTGGGTAAGGGTTAGTTAAGCAGAAAATAGTTTTAGAACTAATTGGAAACTTACCCCATGCATTACTTTGGGATCTCCCCACCTCCACTTTAACGTTTGACTGATTTCCTTTTCACTTAGAGTTCAGATGAGGGAAACAATAGTGATAATATTTATGATTCATTAGTTACACAACTCTCCTAGGTATGGCGTTAGGCACTTGTATGCATTAGTTCTGAAGTTAAAAGTTCATGGATAGAGAGGACTTATGGTAGATACATAGTGTCGGTGACACCTTTTACTCCACATCCTGAAGGCACGATGCCATTTGTGGGATACCAGCCTCTTCATTGTAGGGCTTCTCTCCAATTGCACCTGGATGGGACAGATGCTAGAGCTGAGGATTATCTCCCCTAAGTCAGGGAAATACGTACAAGTCACCCTCTGTTCAGGAGTCTGTGTGCCCCGAAGAAATCGAGCACCGGTAGTCTTTGCAGGGTCTGACCCAGCTGCTTTTCCCCCCAATGTAGTTAAACGAGCAGGAAAAATAAAAGCACTAAGAAGGGAACAATTCTGTATTCACAGATCAGCATGTTGAACATTTCCTTGGGCAGGCATTTTTGGTGGGGTGAAAATCATGGCATCAATGAGTTTTAAAAATAAACACACACATAGCAGATTTCTCCCAGCAGAGAATGTATGCCCCCTTCCAGGTGTTACATCAACAAGAACGGATCTGGTGAGCAGAATTCTGGCTGGGTGTCTACCAGCACTCACCTTCCTGCCTGAGTTCTTGTGTAGTGCACCTCCTAAACCACGTGCCATGGCATCCCTGACAAAAGATGTTATTTAATTTATATGATTTTACTGCTTATAAAATAAGATGTGGGTTTAATAAGAGTATTTCATCTTGAGATGCTCAATCTCATTTTCAACTCGTAAGTAGAGGGGAAAACATTTCCTCTTCGTAAGTTGGAACTCTAACTTACCACCATAACCCAAATATGTCCAACTTTGACAAATCAGTCACTGGCTTTTGCTCTGCAGAGCCAAATGTACTGTGAATTCTAAGTTTGGCTAGATACCTGTGAGTATTTAGAGAGAAGAAGTGTAGGTACTTTCTGGAGGGCGGATCTCTGTGCTACCTCTTGAGAGATGGTGAAGAGATGCTGGCACTAGAGGCCATCAGGGGACAGAGGAGAAGAGGGAGAATATTTGGTTCTAGTTTGAGAAATGACTTAAGAAGTCTTGATAAGAAGTGGTTGGATGTTAGTAGGAAAATGATGGGGAATGAAAATATCTTAACATGTTAAAGTGAAATTTATTCACCGATTTTGGTGCTTCACAGTACTTAAAAACAGGGTTGTTAATCTCTTGGTAGAATTGTCAGAGGCTGTATTTGGATTCCCAAGCTCTATCACTATCTAAATTTTAGCTTAAATTTTATTAAAAAAAAAACAACATTAAGTATATTTTTGAGAATAAAATGGAGGGAAGGGAATCATCCCTAATCTGACCTTTTTTCTCTTAGTTTTTTTTTCCAAATAGATACCTTTAGTTGTAGTCATTATGTACATGCAATTTTGTGCTCTACATTTTTGTTTATTTTTTATAGACACTTTTATACTGCTTGATAGTTTTCATAATGATTACTTATAACAATTGCAAAATATTTCATTAAGTGCATGTACTATAGCTAACTTTTTTCTTATTACTGGATTTTAATCTTTTTTTCGCATTGCCTTTTACTAAAGAAAATTAGTCTATGTATATTACACTTGATCTTAGCCAAAAGGCCGAGAAGCGATACTTTACGTATATTATTAACATACACTTAGCCTTTAGAAATAATTCTATTAAAAATAATTTTTTGTCTCTTGCTTTTTTTTCTTTTTGCCTTTTAATGAATTGCCTATGCTTCTGTGTTGATTTCTAAAATTTAGAAGATAAATGAAGCTATTGAAGTTCTGAAGGTGATTATATTAAAAGAGTGGTTATTGTAGAAAAAGAAAACCACCTGTCATACTTGCTAAAATGCATATTGCTGAGCTCTGTCCTCAGATCTGATTAACTAGATCTGAGATGTGGGTCTAGGCCTTCTCTTCTAAGGGTTACAGAATGCATGTGGTAAGCACTGTCTTCAGGAAAATTTAGGACATCTTTTAACACAATTGCTGTAGAATTAACCATAGAATGCTGGAGGTTCTGTATTTGAATTTAGGTAAACTCTTAAAGACAACCTGCATAGTCTAATGATTCTTATAGCTATCAGTATATAAAGTCTAGTTTTGATTTTATGTCAAAACTCACTAGCAGCAGAGAGGAAGTTAAGACTGGGACAACAAAATGGGAGACCAAAATGCAGATCAGCGACACCTAAGCTGGGAGAGAGACAGGGAGGCAGGCAGTCCTGCCACCTTGGTGTGTGAGATGATGAGCGGTGTGGGGAAGATGGTGTAAGGAGGACGCCAGGATCACAGATCATATGCTCTTTTCCAGCTGCAAAGTGAAGCCATAGTGACAGCAAACCTATTTGGTTTCTTAAGAAATCTAAACAGTGATTTCAGTAAGAACAGAATGTTTAAACATATCTAGTCAGTGTTATAGTTTGATGAAACTAATGGCTTAAACGCACATTTACCGTTTAAAAAAATCAGTATCTCCACCTTCTTAGAATAAATATCTGTATGTTTATCACACTTCCTCCAAAGGCATCGGAGAATAAAAGTGTGATTAAAATCCAGTATGCTTTTTATATGATGTCTTCTATTTTAGAGTGTCCATCATGAAACAAAGCATTTGTCAGACTGTTGTTCTTTTTCCTTTATTTCTCAAAATAAGCCATGAGTGGGAAGATATCATTCCTATTTTATAATCACAGATAGGGAAGTACAGAAAAGCAGATTTCTTTGCTTGTAGTCCCACACCAGCTAATTGATCTCTTTTACTGGATTCTCTGAAGGTTGTGGTTATATTTCTTTAGCTTTTATAAGTAATACAGAAGGCTTAGCACTGCTCAGAGACATAATAATTTTTCATGTTTCTCACATTTTTGCATGTTTTGGGAGCAGAGACATGAACTGTCCTTTGCTCTGGAATGTCTTTTCAAGAATATTTGAATAGCAATCAGTCTTTGAAGATAGAGATAGTGTTTCTCTCCAGAGTAAAAGATAGGTATGCTTGCTATCCAGTATAAAGACTCAAGTTTCCCAAGTTCAAGGTTTCTTTCTTTGTATTCTCCTTGGATTCTTTCTCCTAATAAAAGTAAATGACCATTTTTAGGGTGTAAGTTTCAGGACAGTAGCCTGAGAGTAGCTGTGGGTTTAAGAAGAGAGGTGTCCCACCCAGAGGGCCAAGAGACGAATAGAAACCCAAAGTCTGAAGCATTGGGCTCCTGTCCTCTTTCTTCTCTTTGACTACTCACCTTTTTTTTCAGTCTGTCAGGCTCTCAAGGTAAAACCAACCAGCAAAATGCCTGCTCAGCCAACACTTTTACATTTGAAGACTATGTAAATGACAATAAAACACTGGCAGTATGTGCAGATTCTCTTGCATACTACATTCAGAAAGGAAAATATGGTCTATCTTGACTCTCACTGCTGTCAAGTGTTTAAATTGTCCTTCTAGCATATATTTAAAACACATTGTCATTGCAATGTTACCAAACAGTGAGCAAGTCAGTGTATCTGAGACCATGCAATGATTGACACTTTATAAGTCAAACAGAGAGACATGGAACCTCATACTGCCACTGCTGTTTCTAGCTCTGAGCACTGCAGATACAGTCTGACAGCGTAAAGAGATGTGTAATGTTAGTTCACAACCACAAGCTGTACTGTCAGAAGGTAGCTTCAGCTCCTTGGTCATTTGGCACAGGTTGCTTCCTTGAGTGGGAGAGAACAGGCAAAGGGCAGTGCCGTCGCTAACACATTTGCAAGCAGTTGTTCTTTTTGTGTGGGAATGTTGGGCGTGTTTTCTTATTTTCTTGGTTTTGGTCTTTCCTTTTATTGGGGTTTGGTAAGGTGAGCATATCTGTGTTACATGCTCATGCGGGACCACTCTAATGGGCTTCCAGAGCAAGTCAAAGGGGAGACATGGTCCTTTTGGGTCACATGGTCACATATGGGTGAGCAAGGTCCTTGCCCTCATTTCAAATCATTTGCTAAGTTTCTCGCAAATCATTGGAAGAATTCAACTAAGATTCAACTTTTAAAAATGGAATTTGCACCTGCAATGAAAGGTCAGACTAATCTTAATTGGAACAGAGTTTTATCTAAGTAGTTGCTCAACCGTCACCTCAACTGAAACGGGGAAAATGAGTGGTGCACCACTGCCGAAGGCAAAAAAACATGTTATTTTTTTCCATCCTTCTATTCTAAACGTGTAGCTCAGTGCCTGGTCCAAAATACACGTTTGATAAATTTTTGTCAAAGAGTGAAGGAATAAACGCCAACAATTAAATAAAAATGCAGATAAAATAGGAGCCTTTTAGGTGTCCCGGGCTTTGTTTTCCGAGGTCACTCTTTCTATGCCATTTTTCAGCTCTAATGACTACATCTCATTCTGTTGCATCCTTTATTTTTTTCTAATTAAGCTTGCTGTGGTTCACAAACCCTATGAAAATAGCAAGGTTACCCACGAAGGAGTGTTTCTTGACCCTCATTCCCTTAATCAGCATCCCTGGCCATGTTTTTGTCTTCCCCAAAGAGTTGTTAACATAGATTTTTATGGAGAAACAAGAGAACAACCTGATCAATGAAATGAAAGCTTTTGCATAATTAGGGGAACAAACACCCTTTGTCTGGCATAACTTCAATCTTCTTTTCACCAGCTGCTGAGTCGTTTTCATACCCTTAGCTGCTTCCTCCAAGTGCAAACACACCTGTTCTCCCGGCTCAGTACCCACTTTATGCTGGCTCCATGCACGCAGGAGGTAGGGGTGTTGGGACGTGAATAATCACCTTGCTTTGAGCTGAATAATCATTTCTTTATTCTGGGGTGACAATAATCCTCTTTGGCAGAAGTACACACTGAGTAGTGGTCATCTTCAGAAATTTCCTCCTGAGACTCTGAATGGGACACTTTACTTGGGAAACCATTTTACATTTAACTACAAACTTGCATTGCTTCTCCTGGGCAACTTCTTGCTCTAGCAATCTGTGAAAGCCCCTGCGGCCTGCTCGTACCTTATGCAATGGCCAGAGCTTAGTGTCTGGCGGCCAGTCCAGAAACACTCAATCTTGTACTTCCACATCTGCTTCAGATGGAGTCACCAACCCATTGGGGGACTGGCAGCCAGTGTGGCATTTCATGCGCTGACACTTCAGGAAGGAGCTTGAACAAATAAATAAAGGCTGCACAGCTTTTGTGTCAATGGGAACACAACTAAAGCAAGTGTCAGAGATGAGATTAAGAAAAGTCACGGGCAGAGCAATCAGTGTGCTGATTGGCAGTAATATTTCGCAAAAGAAAGGGCTATTCCCACCTCTGCTATTCCTGTTATACTGCCATCAGCTACAGACGATTTACAGTCAATTCAGGAGTTTTAGTCTTTAGCATCCTTAATGCTTTTTACCACAGAATGTTCAAGAGTGACTGACTCATTTTTTAAAATTGGGAATTGCTTCTATTTAATAGGTCGCCAATGCCATCTGATATATGGGGGCTGTCCTGAAAGTATCCAGCCATGTAATATAAAAAATACAGTCATTGATGGCTGGCTTTTTTTTTCCCCCCAGACAGCCCTCATATAAGAGTTTCCAAAATAATGGTGTCATTCCGAGGATTTCTCTCCAATGTCCCACTCTGCACATCTCCCGTCCGGCTGCTACACCACTCATCTTCGTTAGCAAAATACCTTCCTGTCTGGTTCTCCCTTGCCATCAAGGGAGTCGGTTCCCAAATCACTTCTTCACCTCTATCACACAGTTTATAGTATTTTGCAAAAGGAAAACTGTAACATAGGACATTCTTCTCCTAACAAGGAAAAGTGGAATTTGCTATAGCAATGCTAATTAAGCAGAGTTTAACATTAGCTTTCATTTCAAGCAGCCCTCCTCAGACTTCCTAACTACGGGCTACCCAGGGCAACATAAAATACGAATACGCACTCCCCCTCGATTCGCGTCCGTTTCTTGGGGAAGAACAGCAACAGACAGGCACAACCTGTTCCTTTCTGCTACCCTGCCCGGAAGCATCCCGCTCGCTGGAGACCTGCTCGTCAGCAGCAGCCTTTAGGTGACTGGGTTAAACCACATTGGGACCTAAGAACGGGTCTTGCTGGGCCTCTCCCTCTCAAATCTTAGCTGTGTCTTTCAGTTTCAAATTGCATCACGTGGGTGAGTTAATTGTTGAAATAACTTGTATTAAAAGAAAGACTAAATCATATTCAAAATTCAGTTGCTTTGACCAGAGGTGATTTGAAGCAGAAAGCAAGCTGGTGGTGGAGACGGCTGGACACGCGGCTGTGACTCCCTCAGGTCTACTATCAGGCTGATGTTTTCTTTTCTTTTGTTTAACCTTTTATGTCCCTGCTGTCACACAACCACCCGCCTGATCTAACTCTCCACCCTTGCCCCTTCTCCATTTCGGGTGACCAGTGCCTGCATTACTGAGTGTTTCAACACCTCCCCCGCAACTTTGTGGAACTGTAAATGAGTGGTGTATCTCTGGGCAGCAGTTAATGCTACTCTATTAGCTGAATCTGAAGTGTTCATGTCAGGCCTTCTAGATAAGTACTTTCAGTATACGTAGAACTTAAATTTTTTTTCTTTCAAACATGAAGAACGCCAAAAACGGAATCTAAGGAAGAAAAATAACTCGTAATCTATTGACTCACCTGCATTAAATCCTAGCACACCTCTAACTGCTTAATCCAACCAAGTCATTTGTTTTTTTGGTAAGATCTCCATGCATTTATAAATGCACAGGCGTTACATATTGTGAATTGCCTGGATAAGTCGATCTTTACAAAGTCAGCCCAAGAGCAGAAGCCTTCTGTTTTTTTCTTGTTATGTAGATCAGAGCTAGAATTTTAATAAATAAGAAAGGTGGGAAGAGAAAAAATATTTCCAGGGGAAATATCAATAATATCAAACCTCTTCTAGGCACCATCTAGTCCATTAATTGAGAAATTTTAGAAAGCCCTAATAATAGTACTTGTGATTTAAATAGTACCTTTCAAACAAAGAGATTTGCCATCACTATTTTTATAGCATCCTTACAGGGTGAGTGCCTGGGACGGATGTTATTGTCTATGTTTTACAAACAGAAACACCATGGCATAGGGTTTAGTGATTTAAGCAAGGTCATGCTATTGTTACTTTTTCTTATTTCTATAGCTCTAACGCAAGTATTTAATACATTTAGTCAGTTTGTTCAGTCAATCAACAAATATTAATGAAGTTCTTACTATGTGTTGGATTTTTATGCAGGAGCATTGAACTAAGATCTGCAAGGAACTGATATTCAAGGAAAGAGATAATAAGCAAGACAAGAGTGGGGACTACGGAGATTTTTAAAAAGTGTTCTGAAGATAACAGGGTAAAGCTGAATACACACACACACACACAGAGAGAGAGAGAGAGAGAGAGAGAGAGAGAGAGAGAGAAAGTGGAAGAGGCCTCTTTGGACAAGGTGATCAGGGAATACTTTTTTAGAGAATACATTGAAGCTAAGGCCTAACGGTACTATTAATATATCTGTGTTATTTTTCTGTTCTTCAATCTTTACTAGTTCCCTTGTGCTATAAAGTAGACAATATTTCATTATTGATTCCCTTGGAATAAAGCTGGCTACACAACACACATCTTGGTTCTCACAGACCAGTGGTTCTCAGGATCCCTTTGTACTTTTGTTATTTTTTTACTTTGTTTTTCTTTTCTTTTCTTTTTTTGTATTGTGAAATTTATTGGGGTGACATTGGTCAGCAAAAATTACATAGGTTCCAGGTATACAATTCTACAACACACATTGTTGCAAATGTGTTCACCACATTTTATACTCTTACAATTGTTGAGGATCCCAAACAGCTTTGGTGTATGTGAATTATATTAATATTTGCCATATTAGTAATTAGAGAAATTAAAACCTATTTATTAAAAAATAACATGATAAACTTATTATTGTTAACACAGGTAATGTCAGTTACACTATATATTATACATTTATGTGTGTGTATATATATAAATATAATTATTTTTAAGACAAAAGCAATTGTGAGGAGAATGGCATTGCTTTACATTTTTGCAAATCTCCATCTCTTTTTGACTGAATAGAAGACAGCTGGATTCACATGTTTGCTCCTGCATTCAATCTGCTGTGAAATGTTGTTTTGGTTGAAGTGTATATTTTAAACAATCCAGCCTTACACAGTTTTGTAGTTGGTAAAGGGAAGATCTCATATACCCTCTGAGAACCCACTGTCACAGAGTAGCTTTTAACTCTGTATGTCTGTATTACAATTCCAGGAAAAGTGAAAACTATTCATGGGAAGTAGATATCTGGTGATCTTAATCGGCCTCACATTTATTACTTTCAAGTGGGTTACATCCCTCATTGTTATGGGAATGCATAGTGTTAAACTCAGATAGCAGTAAAACTCAAATCTGACTTCCAGCTGCTTATTCTTTTTTGAGCAATTTACAAATGACATTTAAATCTCCGAACACAGAAAATGTAGCAGCTGGTAGAAATTTACACACTAAGACTCCTATTTTCACAAAGGATTTTACTGTACTCTGGAGACCCCATTCCAGCTGATGGCAGAGCGTACCGGCCATGCCAATGACACATACCTTCCTCTCCGAACGTTCACAACAGTCTGTTTCCAGCAATTACTCAGGTTTTCAGGTTCTCTTCCCAGAGGTGAATGAAGGGAAGCTTATGCTTCGTGGCTTTTCACTTACCTGAAACCCTTTCCAGTTGCTGGGAGGGGCCTTAGAAATTTTCTATTTCTAATTTTGTGTTCCTTTTCCTAAAGATGAGTCCTTAAATTGTATAAGCTCTGGACACTGCAAAATCTGGACTTGCTCCTGCCTTCCCCTTCCCCAGGGTCCTTCCCTTCCCCAGGGTCCTTCCCTTCCCCTTTTTTCTTCTCAAGATGACATCTAGGTGAGAGGAAATGCTGATTATCCTTTTGGCAATGAGAGGGACATCTGCCCTTGTGCTGCACATTGGATTCTTGCTGAATGAGCTGCTGAAATGCCTTTGGCCCCAGTAACTATGGTTTGCTGATGTGGCCCTCACCTTACTTACAGTGAAAAAGACCTTCTGGGGTCTGGCTGGAACCCCTGGCTTAGCAGTGGCTCCGCTACAGTCTTCTCACCCATGATCTTGGTGAACATCTCATGAGCTTGACGGCTAACATCCTGACCCATCTCCATGACCACCCCAGCCACATGGTGGCCCTGGAGAATAATGTATTTTACTAGGCACATCTGGTCAGGCACCTTGTCTAGTTACTTCTCCTTTATTGCTCAGGTACTATGTTGGGCAAGGCCCCATGTGCCTACCGGGTTTCTCTGAGAGGCTTATTGCAAGTCCAGGAGAAATGCTCCTGCTCTGGGACCCCGTGCTCCTCCACTGATCCGAGTGTGTCTGCCACACAGCCCATGTGAAACACATTGCTGAAGAGGCAAGGGGGAAGTGAGCACATTTGATCTGACCTCTTGCCTTCTTCTTTCCCTCCTTCTCTTCTTCCTTTTTTGTTTTTATTTATTTATTAATTAATTCCTCCCCCTAATAACTCTGGTACCAGTACTGAGACTAATGGTTAGTTTGTTAGTTTGCTACCTACTAATATTCTGCACTCAGGAATTAGTGGTTTCTTTCCAACTAAGGAAGCTGGCTTCCTCACATCCATTAATGGCAAACAGCAATACTGTTGCTACACGAACATCTTCTTCCTTTTTTAAAACCATCTTTAGCCATTTTGAAATGCACAGTTCTGTAGTGTTGACAGATCTCCAGAATGTTTTCATCTTGCAAATGTGAAACTCTGTACCCATCAACAATAATTCCCCTGTCCCTGTGCCCCACACCCCTAGCAACCATCATTTTCCTTTCTGATTCTATAAATCTGACTATTCTATGTAAATGGAAGTATCCAGTATGCATCTTTCTGTGATGGGCTTATTTCGCTTAGCATATTGTCCTCAAGGTTCATCCATGTTGGAGCATGTGACGGGATTCTCTTCCTCTTTAAGACCAAATAATACGTCATTGTGTGTATAGACCACATTGTTTTAGTCATTCACCGGTGTTGGACATTTGGGTTGCTTCCACTTCTTGGCTATTGTGAATGGTGATGCTATGAACATGGATGTACAAATGTCTTTTCGATACCCTCTTTTCAATTCTTTTGGATATATACCCAGAACTGCTGGATCATATTTTTAATTTTTTGGAAGAACCTCTATACTGTTTTTCATAGTAGTTTGCACCATTTTACAATTCTATCTATAGTGCACAAGAGTTTCAATTTCTCCATATTTTTGCCAACACTTGTTATTTTCTGTTGTTTTTTTCTAGTTGTCATCCTAATAGTTGCGAGGTGATATCTTATTTTGGCCTTATTTGCATTTCTCTGATGATTTAGTGATCTTGTGAATCTTTTTATATGTATGTTGGTCGTTCGTATACGTATCTTTGGAGAAATGTCTATTCTAGTCCTTTGCTCATTTTCCTTTTCTTCTTTTTGCTGACATCTCCTTCCACCTTGTAGAAAACATTTCCATTTTCTGGGTCAGGAAATTCCCAATGCTAGTAATTTTATCTCCCCTACTCTATGGTTCTTGGAAAAAAGTATTCAATAGTGTACCTTAATGGTAGTCATTTTTTGCTCTCCACACTATCTCCATTTAACTCTCTGATATGATTCCAGTTTAAGCCCATGTCATTTTTCATGTGAACCTTTGCAAAGTCTTCTATTTGCTTTTCCCATTTTTGATCTTGATCCTTTCAAGCTATTCTGGTCCTCATTGCTGGTGTCTTTCTATTTACAAAACGTAAATTTGACAATTACTGTTTAAAACTTTCAATGGTTCTCCTTGTTTACAAAAAAAGCCCAGATTCTTGAATGCAGAATATAGGGTTATTTATTATCTGAGTTTGGATTACTGGTTTGTGTCTCTACCATATCCTGAATACCACTTTTTCCCCTCTTCCTATAGTAAACCTCTTGAGGGCAGTGTCCTGCATTACTCATCTTTACATACTTACATCTCACATACTTACATCTCACATAGTGTCTGACTCAAGCATTTAATAAATATATTTTGAACTAATGAAAGCAAATAATCACTCCTAATTATTCATTTGATTAATTTGAATTTTATTACATTGACTTTTCCATAAGTTGCAATACATATGTATGTAATTAAATTGGTTTTTCCTTAGATGGAAGTATATCCCATTAAGAACAATTAGCACAGGGAAACATAACATTTTGAGTTAGTTCTTCCATCCTAAAAATTAACATTGAAAACAAGATTTGGAGAGTAAAAAGAAATTAAACCACACCCATAAGAAAGTTTCAATCAGCTAACAATTTCATATCAGAGTTCTAATAAAATATCCTAAATAGCAAGGAATTATTCCACATTTAATTTCAACCCCAAAGATTTTAATACAGAGGACCCTGCTATTTTCACTGTCAATTTCTTCTTGCATGATCCAGGGCTTTAATCATTTAGGGCAGTAAGATCTCGATATTTAAAAATAATCTTCCTCATTTTACCTCACAACTTAACTTTGCATGCTGAACCAAACACAACAGAATCAAATAACATATTATGTATTATGTTTTCAAAGTTATTTGTTTACCTACTAGAGTAAACTGAAACTTTGGTCTCAGTTCTGCCCCTTATCATGGTTGACCATTGGAAAACATTGTTGTAGCCGAGGTTGAAAAAGCCCTTTCAAACCCTCATACAACACTGGTCGATATGTAAACTGGTGCAGACACTACGGAAAACAGTATGGAGGTTCCTGAAAATATTACGAAGAGAATTACCATATGATCTAGCAATCCCTCTTCTGGGTATCTACCCCAAAAATCTGAAAACATTTATCTGTAAAGATAAATGTACTCTTATGTTCATTACAGCATTATTCATGGTGGCCAAGGTATGGAAACAACCAAAGTGTCCTTCAATAGATAATTGGATAAAGAAGTTGTGGTACATATATACAATGGAATATTACTCAATTGTAAGAAAAGATGAAATACTGCCATTTGGGACCACATGGATGAATCTTAAGATTATCATGTTAAACAAAATAAGTCAGACAGAAGAAGTCGAGAACTGTATGATTTCACTCATATGTGGGATATAAAACTAAAAGCAACAAACAAACAAAAACTGACAGACACAGACAACAGTTTAGTGGTAAGAGGGTAAGAGGGGAGAAGGGATGGTAGAAGAGGGTAAAGGGGGTCAAGTACGTGGTGATGGAAGGAGAACTGACTGGGTGGTGAGCACAGAATACAACATACAGAAGAATTTTACACTTAACACCTATATAATTTTACTGACCAATGTCCATCCAATAAATTTAATAAAAAACAAATAAATTAACAGTGAATAAGAAAAAAAAGGATAAATAAGCCCTTTCATCTGCATGTTACATGTCCTTCCCCAAAATGTTCCTATACCTCAAAATTCCATGGCCACCATTTCCTTAACAAGGAAGTGGGTCTCATCTCTTCTGTGTAACTTTATAAATTTTTGCACAATCATGGGCATGTCATTCTTCTGTTCTCTCCTCTATATCTGTGCCTTTGATAGCTGGCTCCTGATGGACCCAGGACTCAGTTGCAGATGTTTAATGTCATTAGCAGTAATTTAGGGCTCAGTTTGAAAACTGACATGTCCCCTTGGCCACCAGGGATAGATGTTTTCCACACTTCCTTTCTTTACTGCATTTCTTCCTGTTTCATTATGTGTTTTACAGAATCATGATTATCTTTGTGTCTATCTATCCATCTATCTACCTACCTACCTACATATCTATTTGTTTATTTATTTTTAAGCTTCCTCTTATACTCTAAAAATGTCCTCAGAACTTGAGCATGACCTTAGATTTGGGGAATCTTGGATCTGCACACGCTCTGATACTAATTTAGTAAATTTGAGAAAGTCAGTTAATGGAAGTCTCTGTTTCTTCACTTATTATACGGTTTCATTTTCACCTGATGAAAGGATTTCTTTAAAGCTTGAAGAGATTATTTGTGAGCAAGTACTTTGAAAGTATAAAGTGTTGTATGGTTTTGACTTGGTATTTATAATGATGCCTTTTTATATCAATGGCTACCAAATTTCTGTTGGAAATTACATGGATGAATCTTTGTGATATTATGATAACCAGCCATTTCACCTAATTCAGCCAAATACTAGTTAAATCCATTGTAATGTTATTTTGACTGAATTAATTCATAGGCCTGTGTAGAGAAAGTCTAAAATATCTTGGAAATTTAACAAAAAAGCTTCCTGTTTGCCTTGTTAACGACACCTGTATGACTCACTTCTGAGCCAGATGTTGCACTTCATTATTTCATAACATGTCATTTCTACACACTGACTTTCCTTTCTTAGTTCCTGAAGCAAAATCTGTTTCATCCCTCATCAGGATATTGTTGGTGACAGCTGCAACACCTGAACAGGTAGCTTTAGCTTACACATGGACATAGAAATGGAAAACTTTCTCAGAATGGAGTCAGCAAGGGAAGAAACATATGGCAGGAAGGGGAAGAAGTGAAGACTAGTTTTTATAACAAACCTCTGCGAGCTCTGACAAGTCTCTCTGATGTACTGTCAAACCACCCCAGGGCTGAAATGCAGGTAACTCCTCTCCATCTCTAGTCTGAACACTACAACTTGTCTGAGGAAAGAACTTTTACATTACAATCCAAAAAAACTGTTGGAAGGCAGTAAGCTCTTACTGGATATAATACAGAAATGGTTTGTAACCCTAGTTGCTCATCAGATTCACTGGTATAGATGCTTAGAACTCTACCACCCTGCACGTCACTCCACCCTTGGATATTTCTGTTTGGTAGATCAGGAACGGGGCTCAGGCATATATATTTGTAAGAACTTTTTTCTGGTGTTTCTGATGTGCAAAAAGCTAGGCACAAATGTACTAAAACTAATTCCCTAATGGATGATTGTTTTAGAAGATGGACTTGAAGGCCCAGCCAATGTTGCTTTTGTATGAGTTTATGAGGATAAATCTTCACTAGCAGAGGTCACATCTGAAATGTTTACAGGGACAAATAGGTAAGGCGAATGTGTGAAGTGGCTCTGTGATGCATAATAGATAATGATGGGGATTGTGGCAAATTGGAGAGAGAATCTCTACTGAAATGCACTCAGGTAAACAAAACACTTTTGTGGACAGATGTGGGCCTTGGGTCTTCAATTTTACCTAAGTATAAAGCCTTCTGGGGGTTGAGGGAGTAGGGGAGATTCTCTCCTGGCTGGAGTTGGTTGTTTGTTTCTCCAGTGTGAAAGATTCAGTACTATTTTCTTTTTGAGGTTTTTTTCAACAATGTTAAAGTGTTTAATATAAGAGGTGTATCTTGCATATTGCCTTTCACAAAGATGGAGGAGAGAAATAGGATTAAAATGGATCCACTTCCTTCTCTCGTTTTTATTCCATAGCTTATCCTATCTGATGACATGTTTAGTGCACTTTTGAGTTAAATGTGGTGAGCAGAGTATGAGGAACTTGACATTTAGTTTATCATGATTTCTTCTGCTCCTGGACCCACTCCTTACCCTGTGAGACAATGGTAAGGAAATCTCAATAAAATAAGAGAACTAGCAATGAATAAAAAGGGCTTCAAGAAGATTTAAGAAACTCTTTTAAAATTAGAAGTATTTTAGGGGCATCTGCTGAAAATGTTGCCTAAGTGTGGTATTCTTTTTTTTTTTTTTCACTTTGGGGCAATGAAATTTTATGAGTCTCTAAATACATATTTTGACATCTGGCTTCACTGGCTTTTTTCTTTTTTTTTTTTTTGAATGCTGTAAATTCTCATCATAAGAGTTTTCTTCTTGTCAGTCTTTTGGTACTATACTTTCAATCATTTTCTGGTGATTTACAGATGGTTGTACCTGATTGTCTGATGTCTTAGTTTCTTAACGAAGTCTCAGGGCTAGAGTAACACATGAGGACAAGATTTGTTTGAGGTCAGACTATGTTTCAGCTTTCCTTAATTGTGTAATTTTTATTATTGTGCCTATTTCATTTGTGAATGTAAATTCTCATATCTGGCATTACTTAAACTTGGTTTTTTATAAATCTGAAGATTTTTGTGCCTTGAAATTTCATTCTGACACCTCTAGTCTTAATTACAGCTAATAGTTTTGAAACTCTTGTCCATGTAAGCTTCTGAGATGTTTTAATTTTGAATTTGTTTGTTGATTTTGTTTTGTAAAGAAATTAACTTTACATTGACATAAGATAATTAAGGCTCTTTTCATGAGTAGATTTTGAAATTCTAAACTAGATATTTATGGTAAAAACGTTTTAATTTCTATAACTGAGGAAGTATGTCTATGCTATTTGGTATGTAGAGTTCCTGGATCTGTATTTGTGGACTCATAGTTTATTCTGTGAACATTTTATATCAAGAAATAAGTGATAAATGGTAAATAACTATTGACTACCACATCAACACTGGTTGCTGAGACAGTGTGTATCTTTTTTCTCTTATCCCTACTTCTCAAATATTGTAATTTTTCTAATATTATCTGCAAGAGTTTCATTAAACCTGATCACCTTCATGGAGGGACATGAAGGACCTGTGAAGTGGTAACCATTACAGTCTTATGAATAGGTACACAGCGTAGGTGCTAGGATGATCTTGCAATCACATGTGCTGGGAAATTTAGGATAATGTGAGGTCCTTTCTAGTAACCATCTTGATTAGTGAAGCCAAGAAAATGTGATGGAATCCATCTATGTAGGTATGTTTTTAGGAAATTAGCTCAGGGTCCCTCGTAACATCTGAGATGTCAACATCAAGCCTTGACTGGTCACATTAATTCGTTAGTTAACTAATATTGCCTAATCGGAGACATCGCTGCCAGAGTGTGAATGTGTTTTGGGTGGGGTTCTCGTTGCACTTGCCAGCAATAGTTCTTGGGGTGTTTAGAGGCACAGAGTTAATTGCTAAAGCAAACTATAAGAACTCTGAACACTATAAAGTTCTTAGGGCTTTAGTAAGAAGCCTGGAATGGAGGATCATCCTGAGTTGCTAACTTTTCCCAGTAACTTTGATTTCTACTTGAGAACAACTGTGGAATAGCTTTCACTTTTTATTTTGTTTTATTCTGCTTTCACTTTTGACCTTGAAAATAGCGAGGAAGGCTTTGCCAGCCACGGATACAACCCTAATGGCCTTGTTTCATTATCAGTATCATTATTGGGAGTGGACAACCCATCCATTTGCCGGAGGGTATAAATGACAGATTTTGTTTTTCTGTCTTTCTTAAAGAGAACTGCTGTATTATGTAACCTAGTTTTGACCAGGGCTACAAGTTAATAAAATTAAAGTCCATATTTGAGGGGCAATGTTTGAGCTACTTAAAGTAAGTTATGTTTTTTGTTTCATAGTTTGCCTCCACACCACTCACTGATTTTTATTCTCACTAACATCACATCTGTCCATCCCATAAAATTTAATTACAATATTAGAATACGTTTTTATTTTATTATCTTTTGCATCTGAGCATGGCTTACCCAGACAACCACATCACAATGAGCACATTATTGATTATTCATGAAGGCACCCTAGGCATTGTAATTATTCGGTTTTCTTCAAATTGAATAGACTTAGTCATATAACTGAAAAGATTAATAGGACGAGGGGCAGCAAATGAAACCGAGGAGGCCAACTTGCAAATCTGATGAAAATGTCTAGTATATTGAAATTGAGGAGAAGATGTAAAATTAAGAAAGTTACAAGCAGGAAATGGCAAACACCAGCTGAGGCGATAGGGAATGCCATATGTTATATGTTCTTCATGCTTTTCTTCCCCCGTCTTGCTTTTTCAAAAAAGACTATATATAAAACACACACACATTATATATATATATACATACATACATTACCCTGGCACATGTATCATTAAGGATCTCCTTGGAAAAGCAAATTGATATGCTTATTTTTTGGAATATAAAAACCCCAAAGTTATTTTCTGCAACATCATCAGGTTTGCATTTATACCAGTAATCCCACGACTCTGTTCATTGTTAAAGATTTAAAATTCTAGTCAGTTTTCTTTTGGTTTTCTTGTTGGATTTTATCTGTCCAAGTTCTGAGCTCTGTTGTCTCTGTGTTTCTGTTGATGAGGATCCAAGGAATACTTTTGGAGCTTGTTACCATCCATTCTTCCCACAATATTTGTTTAACACAGGATAAACAACTGATCACAAAGAATAAACCATGATAAAATATTCTTAATCTTATTGTATTAGGCCCATGCAAATCTGGGCAGCATTTATTATATGAAAGCCAATGAGAATTTCATTTTATTTCATACTGTGAAATGAGTCTTGGATGTCAAAATGCATGATCCCATTTGTGTTTCCTGTTCATTTGACATTTCCCCTCTGCAATTCACTCTTCAGGACCTGTCTGCATATTTATGTTCTTTCATTGTGTGCTGCTATAAGCAATAATTAATAAAGCACCTAATAAAAAGTCCAGCATTGTTAGTTCTTAAGAAACTCAACAGCTTTGCAAAAGAGCAACTATTCATCGTATTGGCTCATATATATTTCTCTAGGCCTTGGATGTCTTTGACCTCTCTAGTTTGCCTTCCAGATGGCAGTAGCAACTAACTTTTCTCTACATGTTCCATATTCATTTCATAGAACTTATCTTAAAAAAAAAAAACAACTTCTTAACCCTGATGAACAATTTCTCAGTTCTAAGAATTGCAAAATTTATATCAAGAATTCCCTTCCTTTCCATTATTAAAAAAAATTAGCAGTGGAGTTCCTTGGTGGTGCAGTGGCTTGGGGCTTCGGTGCTGGCGCTGTCAGCGCTGCGGCCTGGGTTCGATTCCCAGTCAGGGAGCTACCCACATACCAAAAAGCAAAAAAAAAAAAAAAAAAAAAAAAAAAAAAAAAAAAAAAAGAAAGAAACATGTTAAAAAATTAGCAACTATACTTTCTACTTTATTTTTTTATTTTTATTTTTTATTTTTTTTTGGTATGTGGGTAGCTCTGTAGATGGGAATCGAACCCAGGCCGCAGCGCTGATAGCACTGGAGCCTTAAGCCACTACACCACCAGAGAACTCCCCTACTTTCTACTTTAGAGAGGAGATCACCACTTAAATGACCTGCCTTATTTCATGTCTTTAGCTCTCTGTCATTCTGCTGTCGTGGAAGCTACTGGGGACTTTGCTTCTTTTGGAGAAACAATGGAAGCGGCTGCTACTGAAACAAAGAAATTTGTTTCATTAGTATCAAACACTTCAATCAGGATGTGCCATTCTCTTCTGGAAGACCCATTTGCTAGGTTCCTAGTCAGTCAAAAATTGTCAGTGATCTAGTATGTCAGCTTATGCTAAAAAGACTGCAAACAAAGGCTCTTTTTAAAATATTTTCTAGACAGTGATGACGTTAGCTAGCATCGTTACCTAGGCCAACATTTTAAAGGGAATTTACTGGTATAAATGCAAACATGATAATAATTTCTAATTCAGAAAGTCAAAAAGGTCTAAGACCTGGTGAGTATAAAGGGTTAGAGATTATAAAAAGCTATGTACAAAGAACCAATAATCTTTGTGTTATTCTACGAAGTCCTGAGTTACTGATGTATCAAGTTTCTCCTCTTCTTCCTCTTGTTTCTGGTTCTTTTTTTTTTTTTTAAATAAGTAGCTTATTTACTTATGCCTTAGTTGTCTATTATATTTCAGAAATGATAGTCTAGGTCAGGAAAATGGAAGCTGGAAATAGGAAAATAAATTAAAGCCAATTTTTTTATATATTATAAATGAGACACTAGTTATAAGTAAAAATCCCAGGATAAAGACCTAGCTACTTCTTTGTCTCAGTCGTTACAAAGAGAGATTCTGAACAGCTGCCAAGAATCACTGTCATCTATGTTTCTCGGGGAGAAAGAGCACTCGAAGGAAATCAGGACTATGCTAGGGCAAATAGTTAAGAAATTACAAAGTTCGAAAGAACCATTGAACAAGAAAATAAATTACTGAGAGTAAAGCAGTCAGTAGGTTTTGCAAATGAGGAGGTAAGAAAGAAAGAAAACATTTTGGAACCTTAACGTAAGATGAGATGTGAAATAGAACCGTGTTTGTCATTCTCTCTCCTCACTTCCTTTCTCTCCACCAAATCATCATGCTGAAGGTCAGAGAAACGAGTCAGTCTGGACTGGTTTCTCATGTGTCCCAGTCATCCAGGGTAGCGGAGTCCCCTATTCAGAGTAGTTTGATAAATATGCTTAAATAAATACACATTGCCATTCCAACTGAATTATTTGGTGGGAAGCACAAGGTAAAAACCACATCATGAACCATATCACTTGTCCCCTAGAAAAGTGAAAGTGGAGTTTTTATCCTTGTAAACACTGATAAATGGTAATTGCTTCTAACACCTTTTTTTTTTTACAATGATATTTGCATTCTGTCTGATATTCCAACACTGAGTATTCCAGGGGTAGAAAGATAGATGAAAGAATAGGCAAGATGGGGAGAAGATAGGGAAGTATTTGACAATTTTATAATGTTTCCAAAGTACTGGTGCTGATTATTTTTTCTTTTCTTTTAAGTTTTTTGTTTTTGTTTTTTTTTTAATTGTGTATTTATTCTCACATGTTTATTTGTTTGTTTTTGTATGTGGGTAGTTCCCTGGTTGGGAATTGAACTCAGGCCACAGAATTGACAGTGCCAGTGCCGAGGTCTTAAGCCATTACACCACCAGGGAACTCCTTAAGTTTGTTTTAATTGATTTCACTCTGTTGTACATGCTCCTAAACAGAATTATCTTTAAGTGAGGTATTGCCTTATGGTAGGATGTGAGAGTTACTGAGAGAATTTGATTCCTTCCAAAATATTTTAGCTTTTTATTTTTTCAGTCTTTATGGCTTAACTATTCAGAATTTATTTCTTCAGGTCCTCAAAAAGTCCCTTTTAAAATTTAATTATACCAGGAAAGATAACATCTTGACCTTCCAAGAGTGGAAACTGGAGTGAGTGTGTGGGTTGAACTTAGTTTGGGGAGATAAATCTGCTTGACTGTAATACAGGCTCAGTGTAAGGACAGAAGGGACAGCAATGCTCCAAGAGCATAGCTGAGCAGGGAGGTCATGTAGATACAGAGAGTTGTAACTTGATATGAAGAGAACTAGTTAGCAGTTGAATATACCTTCCATTCTAGCATTGAACAGATGAGTTACTTAAAACGGTTGGTTACTTAAAACTTTGGGGGGCAGGTTGAAGAATCTCATGCCATTCACAGTTTTACTGAGAGTCACATATAAATAGGCTTACTTTCTATTTTAAAACAAAGAAAGTTAGAAGGCTCTGACAGAAGCACACTGTAATTGTGACCATGTGTGAAACCCAAATATAGGCCGTCACACCATTTCTACCTGCCCCTGCAGGAACTAAGACATTTGGTGAACTACTTTCTCAAACTTCAGATAAATGACAAAAATTCAGAAAACATAAAGAAAAAATTACATGTAGTCTTATCTTCTAAAGACAACTGCTGATGATATTTTAGACTAATTTCTAGTCTTTTTTCTTTAAATTAATAGTGGTTCTCATGGTTTTATGAAGGAAATAGATAGCAATTGCAGAAAGCTTATGCAGTTCAGAAAGGATAAACAGAAAATTCACACCAAGCTTTACTAGCTAGAGATGGCCACTGGGAACATTTGGGTATATTTCCATCCCACATTATTTTTTTTTAGTGTATATAACATAAACATAATTATATAGTAGACTACTGGTTGACCTCAAAATTCATTCTGCTCTTTTTCCTGGGTACATGGTCATCCAACTGAAATTTGCATTTCCCAGGTTTCCTTGTGGTTGAGTGTGGTCACGGGAGAAACCTCTCACCAGAGAGACATGAGCAGAAAACTTTTATGTGCAATTTCAGATCATTTCCTATAAGATCTAGTTCCCTGTTTTATTCCCCTCCACAGGGCTTGATCGTTAGGAGGGAGCAGGCGTTTCGGGCTAAGTAGAAATGGCATATGCATGCACAGCAGCCTAGGTCCTGCCCGTGTTCTTCATCAGTGGGAACGCAGGTGCCCTTTGGGGACTTCCAAAGGTGTACTCGGCGAAGGGGACCTGAGGGTTTGTAACTTGGAAGTTAAGAGCTAATAATCCCTTGGATTTAGTGGCCTTCCTTACAAATAAGCTAATGGGACCTAAGGAAAATTTAGATTTACATATTAATATTATTATGACTACTTTATAAATACTCTAAATATTTAATCAATACTCTATATTCATCTTGGCACATATCTCTAGACCATTAACTATCCTTTGAAAATATGCTCTTTTATAGTTATATAATAATTTATCATAACTGTTTATCCACATGATAAATTAGTTGTTTTCAATTTTATTAGCAATAATTTTTGATACATATACTTTTTTGTTTACTTTGACTTGATAATTTGGTACTTTGGATAAAGTGGAATTACTGGGTCAAAGGGTACGTGTGCTTTAAAGACAGTTGACATATTCTGGGGTTAATAAAGTGTGACCACACTGTGTGGTGCCAGGGATGAATCCGTGAATTTTCTCCCAAAAGATAAATTACACGTATGGCAGCTGTGGAAGGGATCATGTGATGTTTGCACAAGGATCACAAAAAGTCCCTCATTATCAAGAAACTATGCTTGGTTATACTCTAACCAAGCATAGAGTGGGACTTTGAGAATAGTGCGTGGAATAAACCATTTGAAATGGGCACATCTTCATGGATCTCAGCTTAAATAACATAAGACTCCTGTAATCTCCCATTTTCTGCTTCAATGGGGGTGGTAAAAAGAAAATAATCTTTTCCATGTTTGAAGCAATTACCCACTTGCTACCTTGGAGCTTGGCTGTAGTATGAAGTCAAATGCTTTCCTGGGATCCATTCCTAAAACCAAGCATGGCGGTCCGAAGTGGGCCCCAGACTGCGGTGTCTTCAACAGAGGCCTAGAAGTTATGGGGTATTATTTGAATATTTTTAGTGTTGTATGTGTTAGGGAATAAAAGGAGAATAGAAGCATTTGACTTAAAACTTCTGTTTCACTGCGATGAGAAATCCTAAGTAAAACTTAGCTCAGGGTGGGGGAAGCAGCCCTCATTCTGGTAGCTCATAACAACATTAGTGACTGTTTGGAGGCTTCAGCTTCGCAGATGAAATCTATAGCCTGGGGAAGGCATTGCTGCTTCTATTACACAGATATGCCATTTGCTCCTACTCTAATTTTTTTCCCTATTTTAGGTGACAATTTGCAGAATCAAATTTGAAGTGAATTGCACAATGAGGTTTTCCAAACACATTTCACAAAATATTATTTTTATTTTTTCTAAGAAAAGTTCTGGTTAGTAAGATTGTATTATTTTGATTGTTATAAACACTGTTGATAGCAAGAAAGGAGATGATTTTCGAGCAGGGTTGCAAGTCCTAGAAAATGCACACCAGGACTACATAGTAGTATGCAAGTAAAATTCTTCACTTCCAGCACTCCAACTTGGCTTATACAATTCTGCATTCAAAGTATAGAACATGTTTGTTTGTTTTTTTCTGTAGAAAGCAAGGCAATGACCTTGGTTCCCTGTCTTGAAGGTAAGAACAGCAATGTAGTTTCTCTTAACCTTATGGCCTTTGAATGGCAAACATAATCTTCACGGCTTGTCCCTTCTCACTTCCACTTACGTTTCCCACCAGTGTTGCTGTGGTAGGACCAATAGCCAAGACTTACCTATTGCCTGTAGTCCAGCTAAGAGCTGATTTTAATACTGCCTCCTCACTTGCCAGTGATCAGAGGAGCAACTACATGAAATGCTTGGACTAGCCAGTGAATTATTGGCCAGGTGCAAATTTGAGTGATAGTCCTGCTGTTCTACCAAAATTATAAAAAAAGGAAATTAATTGCAGTCTGTGAATCAAGGTCCACTGTCTATATGATACCTCACTAGGAGCTATTAGTCTCTCATTTTTCATTTCTTGCTGCATTCCTGGGTCATAAATCTTGCAAAATGATACTAAAGTTCATCTCTGGGTTGGGGTAGAGAAAGAACCAAATTGTGAAACAAAAGAATAATAATGTGGAGTGGAGTCAAGAGAGGAGAACCACACAAAAAATATATTATAAGGTTATAGCGAAGTAAAAAATTTGAAACTAGATAGACCAGTAAAATAAAACTGGGAGTATAGAAATAGACCCTAATGTGTAAGGAATTTAGTGTGTTGATATTTCAAATTATTCAACAAAAATGTTGGGGTTCTGGTTAGCCATTTGGAAATGATAAAGTATCACTAACTTACTTGGGACATTGAAATAAATAGCAAACAAATCAAATATTGAATGTAAAAGTTGAAATTGTAAAAAAAATTGACAAAAACAGGGCAATTAAAAACAACTTGGAGCAGGGAAAGCTTTTCTAAGTATGACACAAAATCTAGAAATCAGAAAGGGAAAGGGAAAGACATTTGATGAGAAAAATGTAAGACTTATGAATAGAAGAAAGCCACACTATTAAAAGTTAAGAGACAAATACTAGGAAAAATAACTTCAGCAAAAGTAAATAAAGATCAAGTCCTTTAATATATAAAGAATGCTTACAAATCAATAAGAAACAGATGTCCAGTAGAAAACTAGGCAATGGACATGAGCAGTGGAGTCACCTGGGAGGGTAGAGATGGGAGAAAAGTGGGTGGAAAAGAACTTTGAAATAGGTTGGTGGGACCCAGGGTGAAGTGACTGGACTTTCAGGAATCATGTATGGAGTAGCGGAGCCACCTTCGTCAGGCATCTGAGTCTTGGCAGCAGCAGGAACTCTCATGGGAGCCATCTGTCACCATTCAGAGAACACCACCTGTGGCCTGTACTGAGAAACTGGCTCTTTCTATATTATTGTTCTGATGAGGGTCTTGCATGGGATGTTGCCTGTACATGGCATGTGGACTACTCAGCAGTTGTGCCCCTAACTGTGACGTGATGCTCTGTCCAGCCCCATTCGATTGCTCCATGTGCTTCCCTCCCTCCTCCATATGTAGTGCAAGGTCTTTAACTTCAGAAGAATACTGGAAGTCAGGAAGAGAAAGCCCAGCACACGTACTTAGGCAGCTCTTGCCATGACATAGTACAGACATCTTACATACAGGCTTGTATCTGCAATTACCTTTCTGGAAGGATACACAGGAAGGGAACTGAAGTAGGGAGTTCTATAATATTCATTTTACAATGATTAATATATATTATTGTATAATAAAAAGTTTTTTAAAAAGTTACAAAGAACTTTTCCACTACTTCCCCACAATTCCTTTTTAATAAACTTTAGGAACTGTCATAGCAATGTATATTACCTGTCATCAGATGATCTTAATAAAGTGACTAAATACCTTGAAGATGCTTCAGAGTCACAAGATTGAAGCCACTCACTATACATCCTTCAATCCCTGGACAGATGTCAAAACCATTATGTTGAGCAAAAAACACATGTATACACACTGTGTTTATTATTTTACTTATATGAAGTTCAAAATATTGCATGGAACAGAGGTATATTCTTTTCGATTGCTGAATAGTATTCCTATGTATAAATATACCACAATATGTTTATCCATTCACCTGTTGATGAACTTTTGGCTTATATCTAGTTTGTGGTTATTTTAAATAACTATTCTTGCACAAACTGCTATGAACATTTTTGTACAAGCCTTTTTGTAGATATATATTTTTATTCCTCTTGGCTAAATAACTAGGAGAGGAATTGCTGGGCCATAGAGTACATATAAATTTTACTTTACAAAGAACCAGACCTTGTTTTTGAGGCATTCGGTATCCAAGTTGAAAAAAAAAAAATGGAACCAGGTATGTCCAATGTCTTCCCTTTAGATTAGTTTCAGTGCTACCCAAGATTAGAAGAGGAAAGGCCATGACAGTTTGTTCATTCAATCATTAGTTCATGCATTCATTAAAAGTGATTTATTGAACACTTACTATGTGCCAGGTACTATGGTATATAGATTGTAAGTATATAGAAAATACAACGGTAAGTAGCACATGCTTCCTGTCCTTAAAGAACTTACAACCTAATGAGTATGAGATCTTCTTTGGGCCTCTTGATTTCTGCCACAGTTTTCATCTATAAAAGGTACAATTATAAAGCCATCCCAATGGCTACTGGGAGAGAATTTCAAGGAGAGTGACTCCCAACCAAAAAATTCAGTCATATTTGAGGATTGTTAAGAATGATGACTTGGACTTACTTACAGTCACTTTTGCTCTCTTATTATCTAACTGGCGAACAGGAGTTTGCCTGAAATCAGAGTGAAGACTCCACAAGATCAAAGTAGCTCAGAAATGTGGGTTCTCTCCCCAGTTTAGGATGGCATTGTAGGTGACTTCATGATAACCTTTCGGCTCCACTCTATTCCCCTATACAGCTAAGTCTTGCTCTGTCACAGTTACCTTCTTTCATATTTTCTTTCTTATTGTGTCAGTGAGCCTACCAAAAATTCCTGTGCAGGAGACCTCATATTCTGTGGTTGAGTTTGCCAACAGGAAGATAATATTTGTTCTACCCAACATTCACCTTCTTGCTGGAGAGAGAGAGCACTGTGGGTGTTATATCCTCCTTCAGGGCAGAGGCAAATGTGTGGTGAGAAAATACCCCCAAATACTCATGATGCTGTTGCAAAATTATCATTTCCAATTTGAAGATGAGGAAACTGAGTCTGAGACCAATCTATGCCATACAACTTAGAGGACTTGAACGAGGGTCTAGATGGTTCCAAGGTATAGAGGATCTATATGTCTTCCTGACTCCTTGGTAGATAAAATACTATTGAGAGCTAAGGAGATGGGAGCCTTGTGTCTCCTGGGAAATCCCATGGCTTAATGTTAAGTGTTTGCCCCTTCAGAATTCTTAAAATATTAGGCTAAACTGACTGGAAGTTAAGCCTCCAGAAGTTTTGCCTCATTGCTATTTGCTAAAGGCTTGTCTGTATTTTTATTTTAGTTCTGCCAGCAAAAAAGACAAAAACCTATTTGCCTATTTGCCTACTTTACAAAATTGCTGAGGGTTGTACCTTGTTGTAGACCGCCAGTACCCAGATCCTAACTTGTGGGGATACCAACTTATACATGGTTAGGACACAGTACCTGAATTTTTTCTGGAGGAAGACGTCTCTGTTTGAAGAGAGAGATTTGGGTAATGTGTACACTATGCGTACAGCATGTGGGAATGTGCCTTGGTATGAAAACTCTGCTTGAAGGCATAGCTCACTGTGCCAGATTTTTCTGCCAATGTGTGGTTGAGTAAAAAGCTCTGTAGTTTCTTTCTTATTTCCCCCCTTAAACAAAGCTTTACCTACAATTACAAATCAGCTGGAGGAAAGAAAAAACGCTAAAGAGTTGAAAGCAAACAAGAGCAGTTATTTTGAAGACAAGTGATTGACTGAACTTAACATGTTCCCCTAGCAACAAGTTCTGGTGTGAAGACAAGAACTTGGAGAAGAGCTGAACATTTAAGAAGCATAGACTAAAGGAGAAAAACCTACTTTTATTTGGTTAGCTATAATTACTCAGTTCAGATTTTTCTTTACACAGATTTTTTGATTCAATATCTTACTTTATATTTAAACTTAACCAGGACCAAAACAAGGATGAGGGGCAGTTTGGTCTTAAAATATGAAATACGCCAACTGAGATATATACTACATAACCACTAGAGAGTGGCCTCTTCTTGCTCTTGAACGTTTTCTGTGTAAATTCAACAAAACAAGAAAATGTAAGGGGGTTAATTCACCATATTTATTCCCATTGCACTGAATGTATCTTGCTTTTTTACTTAGTAGGTCTGCAACAATTCCATGTTATCTTATTTCTTCCTTGGTAATTAGCATATATATTTTTTTCCTTAGAGGAGTATATGGCATCCTTACTTGTAAACAAACCCTGCAAACCTCGTTCCATATTATTGAGATCTGAACTGAGTCATAATCATGGAAACACAATGCAGTCCCAGGCATAATGTAATTTAACACACAGACATAATACGTAAATTGTCAGGAACTTGACCAACTTGGTCTTTTACTGTCAGATGACTTATAGGATGTGCAATATTTGGAATTAAAGAATGAAGCAAGGAGAATTAATTGCTGCAAATGCTACCTGCAAACGAAGCTGGGAAAAATGAAAGTCCACCCAGACATGGAGAGGTGCTGTTGTTGAACTAAAAATCTGAGTTCAGTGACTCTCCAAGGACACAAAGTTGTTCTTTAAGCAAAACAGATTTTTGCTGAGAAGATTCCTATTACTTGAAATAGAGAGGCTTAAACATGACTGTTAACTACCTGCCTTGTCATAACTCAGTAGGAAAGGGGAGGTTATGCATGTTCAGATTTTGGAACCTGTCGTCTGAAATTGCACATAGAACTTTTGCTTGACAATCATGATATTTAATGTGTTTGTCACAACTGTAGCACACAAACAACACTCACCTACTTCCTAGCTGTATAGGTGTAAATGTAGTCATTCTAAGCTAAAAGTAACTCACAATATTTTAAAATTTTGGTCTTGAGTTTGGAAGGCCACTTGTACAGAAATCATAGTGAATATTTATGATTTGGTCATGAGAAAAATTTTAACAGGATAATTCAAATATACTATTTTTTTTTGTCCTGCGATACCTATGTCCACCTAAGATGAGAGAGCATAGGTGACGAAATGTAGAGGTCGTGTGGGTGCTTGCCTTTTTGCCACGGGAATCATGCTAGCACTTTGAAGCTGTATCATTATGGCACCTTATATAAGATACATAAGATGTAGAGAAAATATGAATTGTCCATATCGAAGACTAGAAGGTGAAGATTGAGGAGGGTCTAGAGATTTTGCCTCATTCTCCTTTCTCCCCCAATCATTCCTTGGAGCTACCATGTCCTGTTCGTTTCTAAAAACTTCGTGGAACTAAAAGAGGCCAGAAGATTCACATTCATTTATATCTATTCACCTTAGCTGACTTTCGCATCTCATGGGTAGAGATGCGTCTGGGTCCTCTCAAGAATTCTGAGCTAAGTGTCTTGGGAATAGGATGAGAAACAGATAAAAAACGTTATAAGGTATGTCCGAACCCTTGGAATAACCTCATGGCTTGCAAGCAGAGGTTTTGAGGATTGAGGTTGGGATGTGAAAAACACTACAGCTGATGTTACATGAAGAAGGTAAGAGTCAAAAATAGTTGGGTCTACTTGGGTGGAAGCGAGTCATTTCATTAATTACTCCCATATTTTTTGGCTTTATGTGGTCCAATAAATACAAGCTCAAGTGTATAATGTAATTACTTGGGATAAATATTGTATTAGTGAGCTTCAGCATTGGCTATATGAGGGCTGTCCAGAAAGCATCCAGCCATGTAATGAGAAAAATAGAGGCAATTATGGTTGGATTTTTTCCGGACAGCCTTCGTATATTAGAATTACCTGAAGAGCCCTAAAAATATTGATGCCTAGGTCCTACTCTTAGAAGTATTGATTTAATTCGTTAGGAGTGCAGTGCAGACTTTGGGATTTTTACGAACCCTTCAAGTGACTCTCATGGATAGCCAAGGTTGAAAACCATTGCCTATACCCCTCACTGAGTTTATTTAGGTAAAAACATTGAAATTCACTTTCTTTAAGAAGATAAAAAAATATTGATTTTAACTTTGCACTGGTATTGGGAAGTTCAGTAGCTACCAAGGTTTAAGCGTTCAGCAGGACATGTTTGAGACATAGTAACAACCCAGGGCTAGATTGCCTCTGGGATCCAGTCTGAGTAGCCTAGGCATGATGATGCTTGCCCACCCTTTACCTCAAACTGTTGGAATAATCCTATGTTCTTCCACTGGAGTCACAAGACATTTGGTGAATGTGTTATGTGCTTGCTTACTCCGAGTAAATAATGGGCAAAGCAGGCTTCTTAGGATCCAGAGATAGTTATGATACCTTTTTATCTATATGATTATTTGATACTTCATTGAATCACTTGGGAGTTTTTTTGCGTTGTTAATGCTTTGTTTTTCCTTTTCCAGAAAACTAATGACTTATTCAAAATCTGTCAACCAAACATAACTGAAATATTTTGCTCAACAGCTATATTGCCTCTTAGGATTTAAATATGGATGAGCTAAAAGTTTTGCAAATCTGGCAAGAATAAAAATGTCTGGAAAACATTTTTGGTTGCCCCCGGCTGATAATGTAAGAAAGGGAAGAAATGGAATTAAGTGATTTTTTAGTTGTATTATACTGTGACATTCTCTTGAATGTTTATAGACATTGTCTTGTGATAATTTCGAAGGGATTTTAATGTTGTTTTTGTATTACTGACTCTCACTACTAGCTAGTTTAAATGGATCCAAGATTCCTACTCCCAGTAGAGGCCAAGCCTGTTGAAGGACAGGACTATGAATTTTCTCCTAGGATTATTTGCACTAAAGATGTAAGATGTCAAGCTGTAATGGTAGAATAAAGGAGGTGTGGTGGGGATTTTGGGATCTATCTATATCACATTACCCAAGTAGCTGACTATCCCACTACTTCTGAGTTCAGCCATGTCAAAGCCTCAGAACCTAATGCAGAGGAAGGATACAAGTTTGTCAAAGAAAGAAAATTTTACTTGCTGCAGACTAATTATGCAATGTTCACAGATCAGATTCTACAACATTATTTGCTAAGATCACTCATCTGTTTGCAAAAGTCTTGTTGTTCTATTAATACTTATAAAAATTTTGTTGTCGTTGATCTATTTAGTTAAAAGGGACTATAGAGATCTTTAATACAGTCTTGTCATTTGGACAGAGAAAAATCAATGCGCAGAGAAGTTAAGATGCCAGTATTAACACTGAGTTTGCAAAAGAGCTAAGACTAGAACCTGGTTCATCAGCCCCAAATCTATGGCTCTTTCATCCTCCCAAGTGGTTACAGTTTCAGAATGAAATGAAGAACCTCACTGGTCAAGCTCACAATTTAAGAAGGCTGATTGGGAACTGTGCAAATATCAAAGAAGACTTGTTCATATGGTACTTAAGGAGGGAAAAACACAAGTCATTTACTCTGAACAAGATGGTTTTATAAACTAGTGGTGTGACCATAGATCTTTACAGACTTCCTAAAAATGAACATTTGGCTATATGCACCAAAGCTTTAAAAAATTAAAAAATTCACAGAAATTTAATTTTCAGGAATTTTCCTAACAATCAGAGAAAGTCAAAAAGACTTATGGTCATAAATGTTTAACCAGCATTTATTTATATTATAAAATATTGGAAGTTGCCTCAATGGTCACAGAAGTGGGGATTGCTTGGGAACCACTGTTTCTGTCATAATATAATTCAGTCATTTAAAAAAAAATCATGTTCTTGATGCATGCTTAAAGATACTGAAAGATGGTCATGACAAATGATAAACAAAAATCAGGTTTACAAAATATGTAGAATGTAATCCCAATTTATAAGAAAACAATATGTTTATACTATATATAGACATAAAAGAAAGATTATAAAGATATGTAACCAAATGGTAACCATTGTTATCTCTGGGTGATTCAATTTTACTTTATGCTTTTCAGTATTTTCCAAATTTCTACCATGAACCTGTAAAACATAAATATACAAAACAAAAAAATATTATTAAACACATAGTTTAGATGAACCTTCAAAAGAATTTATATTTATATTCTTTAGACAAAAGAACATTTGTCTCAAAGGGTGAACAAGACTTAGACTTTCTGACCTCCAGAGGGGTTTGAAAAGAGGGACAGAAGATCATGTGATAAAGGACAGACCTACCAGAAAGACCCTGACCCCAATATAAGTGAGGCTGTGAAGACCCAAGAAGAGAAAACACTTTAAAAGTGCATTGGGGTGGAGACATCTGAGCTTAAGCCGGAAGGTAAAGTTGGAAAAGCATTAAGTTTAGATGCTAAGTATTATTTCTAAACTACCAGCCTTTGTGTCTAAGGCTATATACATTTCTGAAGTTTACAGAGAAACTTTAAATGTCAGCATCATTTTTAGCCCAGAGCTCTTTTTTTACACAACATCTAAAAATATCTATTAGTTTAAATTGTCAGCACGTAAAAAACATTTGCTATGACTTTTTTCTCATCGTATCACTCAAATCATGTCAGAGAAAGAAAGGAAAGATGCCTGAATTATCTGGCAATTACTAATATTACTTGAGATTTTCATTGGACTATTTCATAGCAATTTAATAATGTTGATTATAATAATAAGAAGCCTAACCAAACAGTACTCTCTACTGCACATTTCCACTTAGATGTCCCATATGCACTTCAAATGTACACTGTCCCAAACTATACTCATAATCGTTCCCCTTACTTTTTTTTACACTCTGAGTTCCCCATCTGTCCTAAACCATTACTCAAATTATCCTCTAATTCTTAGATTTCTGATCTGGTTTACTCTAAAAGCATCTAAATGTTTTCTCTAAATCTTGGCTTGAACCCTCCAGTCCGTTCTCCCCTCTGGAGAGGGAATGAATGTTAATAAAAGGAAATCAGATTATGTTATTTCTTGGGTATGACCGTAAATTAGAGTCTCATTGCTTCCAAGATAAAATGTAAGGTTCTTAGCATGGCCTTCAAGTCTATATGATCTCTATTCTGCTTATCTCTTTAGCCTAAACGCTTTCTAGTTTCCCAGATATGCCATGTTCTTGATTGCCACAGGACTGACACCTCAACTTTCAGAACCCAGCTTGTATGTGTTGCTTCTTTGGGACTCAAGGTTGGTGCAGTGCCTCATTCAAGGAGCTTCCTTGGCGCTATGAAATAATACTCTATGATTTAATTGATCATTTACGTGTTCTCTCTTAAAACTATAAACTCCTGGAGGAAGGTTCCTGTCCATGATTATATCCTCACATTGAACATAGTATCTGTTACTATCTTCAATTATTAATAGAAAAAGAATCTTCCCTTTTCTCATGTCATTAACAACATGGAGGGTTGAAGCAGAAAAGATTGCCTACTCAACATTCATGGCACATTCAACCCTCACCCTCACTGCTGCTCCTGCCTCTACACCCAATCTTCCCTTTTCACAGCAGAACCTACATTGTAGTTCTATATCCACCGTCCAAATGTTTCAGGGGAAGCTGACCCCAAGCCTGATTTGTCTGTGACAACTAATGCTAATCCCCTTCCCTCTGACATTAATTTAAGAAAGGCCACGTGATTCAGTTCTGGGCAAGGGCTTCTGTGAAAAGGTTTTCCTCGCTTCTAAGAAAGAAGCAAGAAGAGATGGTCTGTTTTATTCCTCTTGACATTTTTATGAGTAAAAACACTGTAGCTTTTTGTTACCATGAAGGGATCCAGCTTGGGAACAAAGCTGACACATTAACAATGTCTGAGTGGAAAAATGTAAAGGACTTGCGTTTCTTTTGGCATAACTAAGCCATTGATCATACCACTTGGAGCCCACCCAAGCTCCAGACTTCTTACGTGGGATAATAAATTTCCTCATTTTTCAAATAAAATTGAGTTAGAGATCTCTGTTATTTGCAGCCAAATATATATGAAATGATTCAAAGACGAATTATAAATAGGCCCTGTTCCACTGAGAATTATTATCCTGGTATAAAAAAGTACACTTTGTTCTACTGAGAAGTATAATACTGGACTTAATATAATTGTACAACAGTCAGGTCTAGGATGGTGAATTATTATCGCCTGGCATTGGCATATATCTTATTTATATGCTCTTGTTGGGTTGTTTGGTGGTTCATGTTGTACCCAAAGGAAAATATGACATTCGATTTTTTTCAAATTTGAGGCAGCAGAGAAAACAGACTTTGCATTTTAAGTTGCTGAGCTCAGGATGAACAGAGTTGGATAAGCCATAGCCTAACTATAAAAAATAAAATAAAATACAATAAAATGGTTTTTAAAATATTTTATATATCTCATTCTTTTATCGAGGTGGAAGGAGACATAAAGTCTCCTAGATGCTGACAAAAAGAAGGTGAAAAGTAACATATCGTTCTATTGTACACAGTCAATTTTAATACTTTGATAGGTTTCCCTTAAATCAAATATGTATAAATGAATATATTTTACTTTTATTTAGTATGGTCATATGTAAAAACATATAACAATACACATAGCCTTGAATCATGTATTTTTCACTGAATATTTTTTCATGAACATTTTCCCATGTGATTATTTGTCAAAACTATGCTTTTAAATGATTATATAATACTCCATCACCCAGAGGGATGTGCCATCATTGATTAATCACTTTCTTTGGATGGCTATTTCAGGAGTTTCTTAAAATTTTTGTTGTTTAAGGAAATATTAAAGCATATTTTTGGGTACAAAGCTTGGATTACATCCTTTGGGTGAATTTTAACTTGTGCTTGCCATCTTTGAAGCATTTATTTTGTTTCATTAAATTTTCTGCCTATTCTTATATCAGTTGGTATCACTTCTTAAAAATCATTGTAGTTTATAACATATGTCAGTTTCTAAGAGAGCAGTTACACCACACAAATCTTCTTTTAAATTATTTCTTTTACTTATGTTTTTTCTTCTAGGTAATTTCTTTTAAAATTTGCCAAAATTCTGAAAATATCTAATTAAATTTTTGGTTAATTTGTATTAAATGTATATATTGATTTGGTGATAATTAACATCTATGATATTGAATCTTTTTATGTTATTTCTTCATATATCTCTCCATTTACTGAAGCTTCTTCAATGTGAGAAATATTTGCAATTTTTTCCTACTTATTATCTTTTAAACATTTTCCTTTGCATTTCTTTAAATTTTGTTGTTGTTGTTATTGTAGGTGTGTGAGTAAAATTCTTAAAAGTATCTTAGTGAAAGCTCTGTCCTTTTATTGTCAGGTTATTGTTCTTCAGATATTCTCTGGCATTTTCTGGTAACAAAAATGTAACTTCTACTAAGTGTGAAGCAGGAATCATAACATGTTCTGAGTTCCAGTTCTATCACTACTGGTAGCAATTTATAAAAAGTGAATCTCTTCCTATCTCATTTTATAAATATAAAAATAAAATATAATATACCTTGAACATATGTCATTTGAAAATTTCTATCATTGCTTTTAAAAATGAAAACTATATGCTAAAAGAGATGTTATAAAACAATAAGGTTTTTTCTTTTTTTTACATATAAAGCAATGTAAGACCAATCGCATTTGGTTTTAGAGACTTGATGGCTTACATAATTATGCAGCACTAATTAATTCAAAATCTGTTTATCAACAGTAGTCTGTAGCTACAGTATTTTCTCCCAGAGGCATTAAAAAGGCTTATCACCTGCTTTCTGTTGCAGTTTTCTCAAAGGCAAATCAATACAAAAAATATAAAAATGCTATTCCCAGAACTAACACTTCCAACAACTTACAAGAACTTTTAGTATCTGATGCCAATTAGTTTTCTTAGCTTAAATTAAAAGTTTTATTTAGCAATAAAATGTGTCAAAATAATAAGAATTTTAAAGGCATAATAAAGTTTTCCCTAAGAATTTTTAAAAATTTAGGTTATATATATTTATTTATATATTTCAAAAAAATTTAATTATATTTTTTCAGGATAAGTAACTGTAACAGATGGTTAAAGACAAAAAGATATAAAAGAAAGCTACTATATGCCTTCTAGAGCAAACAATATATGTTCCTTGCATGCACCTACATATAATCCATGCACATAGAAATAAAATTACATTATGGGCAATATCTTCCTTTGTATAAGATCAGCAAAATAGCAGAAATGAGTTATCAAGTATATGTCTGATTTTTGAGAGGGTTTTCTGATCAATTAGATTCCCTCAAGTTTTAATTCAATTATTACATTTCTGAATGTTTATTTGATAGAACACTGGTTATAACAAAATATGTTTTGGGTTAGAGAGCCAATATTTACATTTAAAAAAAAAATAAATAGGACTTTCAGGAATTGAAATTCTTCTCTTTCCTGTTTTTTAAAAGATGGCATTTGTCTTTTGAAAAATGGAAAGTTGTCCTCATAAAATAAGTGAATTTTGGGTAGTGGAAGCCCGCTTTTATACTTGGCTTTGCAGGTTCAACAAAAGGGTTCATATCAGGTTCTGGCTCACTAGCTTGGTATGTCTGAGGATTTGAGCCTTGGTCATTTTTATAAAATTAAACTTAAATGGGTGACATTAGCTAATAACATTACATAAGTTTCAATTGTATAATTCTATACTACATCATCTGTATATTGCATTGTGTACTCACTAAGCATGATCTAGTTTCCCTTCATCTATTCTTCTTGTAATACAACTCAACAAACTGTTAGAAGTTTCCCTATACCAGTTCCAAAATAACTGAGAATTCTGCAACATACCCAACCAAGTACCTAAAACTCACAGTGAGATTTTTTATCAATGATTAACCTGTATTGATGAGAGGCAGCTGCATCAGAGAATGGACATGAGTCATAAACCTCTGAGGGGACTGAATGACTAGCTAGGTATAAAAGCTGAAGTTACCCCAGAACTGATGGCTCCTTGAGCTGAGTGATTTGTGTCCACTAAACTTTATCTGTCATCGTGATCATGCAAGTCCCCAGTATATAGGGACTGGGACATTAGGAGCTGTGCCTGGGAGTCATGAAACCTCTACTATATGGACATTGGATACTGTGCTGTTACTTGTTTTGATTCTTTCTTAAAATAAAATAAATATGGAGATGGGGGAAGTTTTTTGTATCTCATGAGTTTGATTATTAATATGAACCTAAGTCAAGCAGAGTGGGTATTGCAAAGAGAAACCTCCAAAGCAGGAAATTACCTTCTGTAGTCTGTCTGGATGGTTCAATCCCCAATCTCTAATACTCAAAGTTTCTACAAGGAGGAAAAACCTACTTAATTAATGGGTAGGTGGATTCTCATTATCATTTAACATGGATATCCCTTCTAGCATTAGTTCAATATCTTCAACACCAAATTGTCAATGACACCAATGATTTTCTGAGATGGCATAAAGTTTAATAAAAAAAGAGGTTAAAAACACAAGGGGCATTTTTGAGCCATTTTCCTGCTTGAGCCTATCCTTACCTCTTTGGAGTACACTTTCCCTTTTAATAAACTATGTCTTTGTTTCACCTTATTTTCTTTTTAATAAACTGCTTCTTGGTTTCACCTCTAAAAAAACAAAACAAAACAAAAAGGGGTAAAAAATTCTATAAAAAAATGGCATGACAATATAAGAACCAGATTCAGTTTCTCCCAATCTCAAACTAAAATGCTTGTGAAATATTGACAAAAGATAAAACTTCACATTACCTCACACTGAAAACCAAAACTGACAGATAATCTGTTGCTGAAACCTGTGAAGAATTTACCCATTACTACAAGCCAAATAAAAGTAGATTGAAAAAAACAATTTGTGATCTAACTAATCTTTGCCTCCTAAAATAGAACTGGCTAGCTAAGTTGAGAGAAGGTAAAAATAAACTTATGTATTTCTCTATGGACCCCTGGTGAATTGATCCAGGGTTTAGTACAGTAGGGGGGGAAAAGGATGGCATACAAAATACTTTTTGAAGCCTACTATTTTCCTTCATTCCTACTTTCTCCATCAATTCATTAACATGCTGGCAGGAAATGAGAATGATGATCTGTCATGTATCTGGGGAGAATTGGTCCCCACAAACAAAGCATTGTTGCTGAGCACAGTGCTTAAGAACCAAATAAACCTGCCACTTAGCAGCTAAGTGACTCTTGGTAGGTTATGTAATCTCCTTTTAACTTAATTTTCTCAACCAGGATTGCTGTAAGTATTAAATGAGATAATGAATGTAGAGCTCAAAGCACAGAGTCTGATACAATGCTTTGTTGAATAAACCCTAGATATTATCTTTATTATGACAAAGAAGAGCATACAACAGGAAAGTTCTAACAGTTCTAGCAGTGTGTATATGTGTTGTAAATTTAGTTTTGTTTTGTGCCCTATGTTCAGTGTATCAGAGAATCTAGCCATGCAATGAAGGAGGGTTCTAATTCAGTCTTGCCCTATCACGTAAGATGAATGGCCATCGGATACTGGGCGTGGCCAGGAACTCTTCACATCTGACGGGTCTCCAGCTACATAGCCAATGAGGGGATCACACCAATACTCAAGTGGGGAGCACTGTGCAGACCACACACCCTGTCCTCTGGAAAACGATGAGAACACACACTGCAACAAAAAATTAACATGGGTTATGGGTCTATGAAAAAAATATTGCAACAAGAAAATGGTTTGGAATTCTGAAGAGAAGATATGACCTCTATTAGTCATTCCCCTTAATCCAGGGTTAGTCCCTCACTCACCCGCTTCACCTCTACCTTGACCCTACCATCATTCAGAGTCCTTTAGCATTTTCTAGGGTGAGCCATCGGTTATGGGGTGAATTGTGTCCTCCAAAATTCATATGTTGAAGTACTAACTCTGATGTCTCAGATGGGACTCTACTTGGAGATAGGATGTTCAAAGAATAAAATAAGATCATTGGAATGGCTAATGCAATGAATGGTGTCCCATAAGAAGAGGAGATGAGGACTCAGACATGCACAGAAGAAAGAAGATGTGAAGGCACAGGAAGAAGGTGATCATCTACAAGTGGAGGAGAGAGGCCTCAAAATAAATAAATTCTTCTGGCACCCTGTTCTCAGATTTCTAGTCTCAAGAAGTATGAGGAAATACATTTCTATTGTTTAAACCACCCAGTCTGTGGCACTTGGTAATGGAATGGCAGCCTTAGTAAACTTTTACACCATCCAATTGCCTGCACTCTCAGTTTCTTTATTTTCTCATCTCTATGACCTTCACCTTTATTCCTCTTCAGCCTACTCTCTCTACTCCTTGGATGTCATAATCCAGAACTACTAACTTCCATAATATTATATTCAAACCAGTACAGTTTACTAATAACTGACTGCAGTTACACTGCTTTGCAACCTTCTCACAAGGCTACTCCCACCTTATTTGTTCTTTAGTCTCACTGACAACCCTGGATAAACACCACTTTCCTCCTGTCTTCTTCCTTCTCAACTTAATATAGATGTTATGGTTTACACAGGGGTGACCAACCTTTTGGCTTCCCTGGGCCACATTGGAAGAAGAAGAATTGTCTTGGGCCACATGTAAAATATACCAACACTAAAGATAGCTGATGAGCTAAAAAAAAAAAAAAAAGGTCTGCGCATAATCTTTGTAGTTTTAAGAAAGTTTATGAATTTGTGTTGGGCTGCATTCCAAGGGATCCTGGGCTTCATGTGGCCCACAGGCTGCAGGTTGGACAAGCTTGGATCACTTCATCCTATGCCAATACCTTCAGACTTCTATTTTCCTACCATTGTAACAGTCTTGAAGACACTCCGCCCTGCCCCCGTGTTTTCCCTGTATCCATACAGCATTTCTGAGCACTGCTGAGGGAAACCACAACCATATCGCCACCACGTCTGCTGAGCCATAGTTAAGTCATTTAGGCCCTCAACATTACCCATCATCTCTCCCCTTCCCCACAACTATTTCAAACTTCCTCTATCCTGTTCTTCAAAACCCAGATATCATCACTTCCACCCTCATTACCAGCAAATGACTCTACTTCCTCTTTTGTAGAGAAAATTAAGGTCATCAGAGAGAAATTTCCCTACATTCCGTCAAGAACCCTATAAACTGTATTTTCACAACCCTTTCTTTGTTCCTTCATGTTACACATGAAGATGTCCCCCTCTTCCTTGCTGAGGTTAACTCCTTAATAACTGCTTAGAGTACTGTTCCTCACAGTTCCTCCAAGGCTTCACTCTTTTTATCCTTCTTTATTTTTTTTTCATGTTTAATTTTCTCTCTTCCTTCTCTCCCCTTATTTGTTCTTTCTGCTCAGCAAATAGTCTCAAAATATCTCAATAGTCCCTGCTACTGCTTGAAGTGTGCTTCATGCCTCAGGGGTGGGGGAAAAATGTTTGAGATGAATGACACTGATCTGAAAAGTTTTGTGGCACAAAAAGCAATAACCCAACTATTTACGTTGAGCTAGATTTTCATTCAAAAGTGAAAGAAATGAAAAAATAATTGTCATGTGTTGGGAGGCTCAGAAAATGCACCATATACCATCATCATCATCATCGTAAGGAATAATGATGAGACAATTAGCAAACATAATATTTCTTCTGTGTCAGGCATTGTTCTAAGTGCCTTCCATATTTTCGCTCATCTAACACTCAACAAACTTCTGAGGAAGGTACTATTTTTATCCCTACTGGAGAACTCAGAAAATAAACCATATACAACAACACCAATAGAAACAAATATTTACATGGCCCTACTATTAGGAGTGCTTCACATGAATAACTCATTTATTCTTTATACAAACCTTACGAGGTCCATACTATAACCATCTCCACTTTGAAAAGTGTGACTTCCAAGGTCTTGAAGTTGATAAGTGGTAGAGCTAGGATTTGAACCCAAGTACTTTCAACACTCCCCACTCGCTTGTCCACATGTACTTTTTTGAATAATTACTTAAAGCAACTAAAAGCAAATCAACATTAACAACTGAAGAAGGAGGAAATCACCAAATAAAAGGATCATGACAAATTTATGTCCTTTGAATGAAGGGTCTGGAAGCAGACTTCCTTATTTTAAGTACCAGCTTCACCTTATCAGCTCTGTGACCTTTGTGTGTCACAATTTTCTCATTTATAAGAAGGGGGAAAGTAAGATTACCTACCTCATGGGTTATTGTCAGGACTAAATGTAATAATGCATGTAAAATACTTATATCAATGCTTATACATGTGCTAAGTAGTACTATTTCCATGTTACTTTTCTTACATATCCTCAGACATAAATAATTGATGATGAGCAGTTAAAGTGAAAATGGGGTTGGCAAAATCTCACCTGAGGAATTTCAGAAGTGGCTTAATGTCTTTCATACTATTCCTCAGCACCGCTGCATTGGATCTTCAGCAATACGGCTCTTAGCCCATGCAAAAGGGGCCTGTGCCCAGCTCCCATACTTTAGAGGGTGTCTTGTATGACACATAAAATAGAGGCCTTAAAGAACACATGGGTACCCCCTGTCACTTAGTGATGCTAACCATTCATTCTCATGACTAAACTTTATTCGGGTCCCGGAGAAGCACATCTCTAAAATCTGCTCAATGTCCTCAAAACAGAAGTCAACTGTTTAGGTGAAGAGATTAAGAAGTACAAATTGGTAGTTATGAAATAGTCATGGGAATGTAAAGTACAGAATGGGGAATACAGTCAATAATATGGTAAAAACTATGTATACTGTCAGATGCGTACCAGACTTATGGGGGATCACTTCATAAATTGTATAAATGTCTAACCATTACACTGTACTCCTGAAACTAATAAGATATAAGATAATATTGAATGTCAACTATAATTTAAAAAAATAGTCATGGGGATGTGAAGTACAGCATAGGAAATGTAGTCAATAATATTGTGATAACTATGTATATAGTGTCAGTAAATGAAAGACTTACTCCATGAGGCATATAGATGTGTAATCGCTCTGTTGTTTTGTACACTTGAAACTAATGAAAAAGAAAAAAATCAACTGTTCAAATGGCATAAAGTGTGTAGCCTGAAGCACCAGTGATATTGGAGATACACACTACTTAGAGTCTAGGGGTAATTAGGAGTGGAAACACTTAGGTAAGCAAAAAATATAAATGTATTAACTTGTCAAATTCTTCCTCTTAATTAGCATGAATGAAATAGACTATTACATGATGAATTTCCCAGTAGTACCCAGAGTCTATTTTCTTGTTTCACTTCTTGTTCCAGTTCATGGTTCCGGAAGTGCTGATAAATTGGTGCAAAACTTGAGACAGTTGCAAAAGGCTGTAGAAATTCTACAATATTAAATAATTTATATTACTCAAATGTGTATGTATATAGGTATAAACTTAAAATGCATGAAGCATGTAAAGAATATTGAGTCTTTACATGACTGCATGGGTCTGCATTTAGCTTTAAGAGGTGATAAAAGTTGTAACATAAGCAATAGCTATGCATATGGTGAAATTAAGACATTTTGTAATATTTACTGTAATAAGAATATGTCATACATGATTCTATTATGTTTAAACAAGATATTTATATCTTATTCACGTCTAAACCTATTGCATTAATAATTTGAAAATTCCTGTGGCTATTGCCTCAGCAAAATTTCTTCAAATTGGAACTATAAAAAATCTACTTAAAATCAACAACTCAAGACAGATTGTTTAATTTGGCATTACTGTCAATAAAACACAAATAAAGGAAAATCTTGATTATAACAACAACATAAGTGATTCTACTGAGTTAAAGCAAGAAAAAATTTTATGGAACAAGTATATAATAATTTATGAATTATATATATCTTTATTTTATTTCTCATTCAAACATACTGGCCTACAAACAGACATGCATGATAAAAATTAATTCAGTCATTTTTTTGATATTTTGCCAAGTCTCAGTTATATAGAAATGATAGCTTGACACATACTTAATTTTTTTATCACTATGAAGATATGTTTGTCAAGACACGAGAATAGAATATATTTTAGCTAAGTGCTTGTTAGCTTGCTTTCTATTTTTAAGATAACTGGATGTATGGCATGTGGGGTTCCCATGTGTACTGTGGCCCTGGGTCTCACAAGTGTAGGTGGGGAGCTGGGGGTCAGGGCCTGGAACTGTGAGTTCAGAAATTAAACAAACATATCTTAAGAATAAAAGTTCATTCTACATCTAGTGATAACATCTTTACTCGTTCAATACACTTGCTCACTTATTCAGCAAAAATTAAGCTCCATGCTGGAGATAAAGGTAATCACCAACTAGTAGGAAGACAGACATTAGCAGAGCAGGGACAGGGATGTGCACAGGTATTCCTTTATCCAGGAAGCTTTTCCTGACCCCAGGCTGAGCCTTTCCCAGGACTTTTCTTTCCATTGTCCCTATTACCATGGAGCAGAGTAGGACAGTGAGAGAATTCCCTGAACTTAGTCAGAAAATCTTTTTTTTCCCCTTACTATAAACATTTAATAGTGCACTTATGGATTATATTCTGTACAGATATAGAGCAAGTTATAAACCTCTTCTTTTCTTTTTCTTTTTCCAAGTAGACTGTATTCATGTAAAGTGTATTTATGTTAGAAAAAGAAAAAGCCTTGAGGTACAAAACCCAAAAGAATATCTGAGGTATAAATACAAGCATATTTTAAATAATAATCTTTATTATGCTTAATCTATGTTTGAAAGCACAGTGGATCTGTGGACATGTGTCTTAATAGAATAGTATATACGACATACAATCTTACAAATCTGAAAGCTATTAAAATTGAATATATGAATATATGTTCATGTGGAACACTGATATCCAAAATACTCAAATTTTAACACTCTAATCTGTGCCCCACCCCAAATTCTTCAAAGAACCTTTGAAATAACACTGACAATAGTAACTAAATTGTTAAAACAAAATAAAAATCCTTCTTACAACTCTCATTCATGCATTATTTACTTTGATCCACACTCAGTAAATTCCCTAACACTGTCTTTTGAGTCCATCTTTGCCATTACAGTCAAACCTGCATAAAAACCACCCCTCCAAAAAACTGTGCTGGCATTTTGGTTTTTTACTATGATAACTACTTGTCATCACCACGAAAATATATTCCAAGGGCATCATCATAAAGGGAAAGAAAAAAGAAAAGGTAAGGAAAAAAAGTCAGAAAACCAGAAAACCTGTATGTTGTTAAGGGCAAATCCAATTAAAAATATGGACCGCTCACGAATTTGCGTGTCATCCATGCCAATCTTTTCTGTATTGTTCCAATTCTAGTATATGGGCTGCCGAAGTGAGCACATTCAGAAAATCTTGACTCTGTCACTTATTGCCTATGAAATCTTGGACAAGTTAATTATGTAGGACACTTTACTTCAATGTCCATGCCAAGAATGTGGAATTAAAAGAACATGTCCTGGAAAATACAGTGTTGTTGCATGGACATACATGAGGGCTGTCTAGAAAAAATGCAGCCATAAATGCTTCTATTTTTCATATTACATGGCTGGATACTTTCAGGACAGCTCTTGTACATACAAAGAGGAGACACATGCAAAGTGGGATGGTGTTATCCTTAGGATCCAGTTCTGTTTTTTCCAAGATATTCTCTCCCTATAACAATTTATTCCAGGGCTGATTGACCTCTTCTCCTCCCTATAGTTAATGCAGCAAACTAAATAATTTGCAGTGCCATGTGTAAACAATAATATAAAAGAAGCCACTTTAAAATGGAGCTGGGCTGCCATGCCAGGGGTACTGCCTTGCACGTCTAATGTTGTAAATCTTTGGGAAGTTAAACAGGGCAACATCGCCTTTGGACTGAACCGAGGACAACATTGTGTCTGAAAGAACTGTTTGCAAAGATAACAAAAACAAACAACAAACAAACAAACAAACAGTTATTATGACTACTGGACTGATGACCACTGAAGTAAAAATTTAAAACATCGTTTAGAATTAACATCACTACATAATGCTATCTGCATCATAGAAGTGCCTTCCTTCTATTGATGTAATCGTTCTCTTTCCCCATTTCATAACTACCCATCGCCTTTGTCTCATAATCAGAACACTCTTTTGGCTTCTGCCTGAGTCAGTATGTCCTTATTGATCTCAGCAAATGCATGTTGTCTCTCAGTTTGAAAGACCTTTTATTTTTAGGTTAACACATGAAATTATACAAACTTTTCCAATGAACACATGATTTTCTATATAGCACCTTGATAAAATATATATCTGTGCTAATTATTTAGAAATCCACTTTCAATTTTTTTAAAAAAGAGAGGTCCTCAACAAACTTTAAAAGGGAGGGAGAAAGAGAGAGGAGAAAGAGACACTGTGTCTCCTTTCCTCCGTTTTGAATTGGATAATTTTAACACCTTCCAGGGATGTACTACAAATCTGTGTTTGGAAAAAGGCCTTAATGAGCAAGTAAAAAGTGTTTACAAAAATAAAGGGAGGGGATATCAAGCTTAGAGTTTAATAACTCAGCAGTCATTACTACCTTCGGAGACGCGAAGGCCCTCCTGAGTCATATGTGCATATTTCCTGTGTCTCCCCTGTGTGGCAGTAGAGAAAGGGTGGGGTATATTGTGGTAACAAATAACCCCCAAATATTAGTGGCTGAAAACAACAAAGGTTTATTTCTTGCTCACATAGGTTTTTTTCCTACTCTAGGACCCAGGTGACAGAGCATTTATTATTAGGAAGATTGCTGATCTCCATGGCAGAGGGAAAAAGACCTCTGCAGAGTCTCACGTGGGCTGAGTGCAAGCTTGTCCAACCTGTGGCCCACCACCCGCAAGTGGCCCAGGATGGCTTTGAATGGGGCCCAACACAAATTCGTAAACTTTCTTAAAACATTACAAAAATTATGCACAGACCTTTTTTTTTTTCTTTTTTAGCTCACCAGCTATCATTAGTGTATTTTATGTGTGGTTCAAGAAAATTCTTATTCCAATGTGGCCCGGGGAAGCCAAAAGGTTAGACACCCCTGGTAGAGCAAGTCAACGCTCAGGAGCAGAAGTGTCACGCATCACATTTTCTCACAACACAATGGCAGGAATTGTCACATGGCCCCACCCTGCAAGAGAGCCAGGAAGTAGAATTCTACCATGGGCCAGGAAGAGGAAAAGCAGAAATATTTGGTGAGCATTACAAATGACTAGTGTGACATCGCTACTTGTGTGAGATGATGTCATGAATCAATTCAGTGTTGACCAAGAAGGCTCGGTGCTAACTTGGTGTCATTGCTGGTCTCAGGCAGTCGTCCCTTGTTTGTTCTTCTCAATCTGTCCAACTACAGCCAGCCACTCCATCAACAACATTTACTGCTTATGCTAATGCTAAATAATTTCTTGTTCTCTTTTAACCCTTGCACTGCATTAATTGACTTCAAGTTCTTTTTCAAAATGTGTCAAGACCCACAAAAAAATAGAAAGTTGATATTTTGACTATTTTATGCACTTAATTATAACATTTTGAGCTTATTTATACATTATTTTTATTTTAAATTTTTGTTATATGGTAATAAATTTACCATTATATTGAATTTTAGCAAAAGTGCTCAAAACATACTAAATGACGTCAATTAGCTTTAAGTATAGATAAATTAGAATCTAGTGGCATTGATGACATAAAAAATTTATTACAAAATGTTACACAATATGTCATACAAAACATCTTTTTGTTGATAGTGCAAGCCATAGGAAAACATATTTAAAAATCTTGTAAATGTAGAAACATCCTTGAGTTTCACACTGAATAGCAATGTTCTTTTGAGCTGGTGGGGTAAAATCCAACACCACAGTCAGCGGATGGAAATGCTCATTCAGATACATCCGAACGTCGCAGCAAAAGGGTTAAAATGCAAATAAGCATTGTGTATACTACAATTTTAGTGTGTTCATCTGATGGTTTTGGAGAGCAGGTTGCTACAGGGCTCTTGAAAGTGGAAAAATTGTTTTTTAAAAACTAGAGGCCCTTTCCATGAAGGGAGAAAGGATGTCTAAAGGTAAATCATCTGTTTCGATCTATTGCCCAGGGTGAATTCTGACCAGGTGTGGGGATATAAGTACAGGCTGTGCACCATGTATGACTCCCTGGTTGAAAGCCCTCAAAGGGTTCTGGGGTCAATTCTTGTCTATTTTAGGAAACAGGCCTTGCGGTTCCCAGGTTTGGGATGCTTCCTACACAAAATGACAAGGTGAATGCTGAACTATAAATTCTCTGGTCCCCAGTAGAAATAGAATCCTGCTTTTCTCTTTCAATAGGAACTAAACCATCTTTTCTCCTGAACATTTAAAAATGCTTCTTTAAAAACATTATCTTTAAAAACATCTTAGATAAATATATTCTAAGTTGTTTTCTCATTATGCAACAAAATCACTCTCAGTTCTGGTATGTTGGTTAAAAGTCAAAACAGCTTGTATTTGAATACAGCTATACACACTCAACACTCAAAAGCTGTTTCTATCATGATAATTACACATTAAATTGTGATTTATATAGTTAAATACTGATTTGGAATTAAGTCACAATCTGGAAATTTAGAAGTACTTTAGAATATTATGTTGTAGTAAAGTACACCCATAATGTATCACACTTTATTTTTTCGCTTATATTTAATATATTATTTTAATTTGCATCTTAAAATATTATGAACAGGTAGGATGTGTATGTAATACAAATAGCTAAGTTACCAAAAAGAATTTTTAGTGAGAAGTAAGTGTTCTTCTTATCCTTGTCTTGTAACCCTTGAATTTCATCCTCAGAAATAAACACAGTTTATTGTTTCCTTCCAAGATGTTCTATATTCCTATGAGAGAGAGAGAGAGAGAGAGAGAGTGTGTGTGTGTGTGTGTGTGTGTGTTTGTTTATTTTAGACTTTGTTTTTCACTTAGTATCTCTTGGAGATGGTTTCATATCACTATATACAGAACTACTTTATTCACTTAACAGCTACATAGTATTCCATTGTATTGATCTATGATCATTTATTTACCTGGTTCTCTATCAATGTACATTTACATTGTTTCAAATCTTTTGTTATATGGACAATCTTGGAAATGATATTCTTATATGTAAGTTTTTCTACATATGTCTGACTTGACTGTAGGACATAATTCTAAAAGTGGAATTGCTAAATCAAAGTAAGATTTTCTTAATAAAAATATCTTTAGCATGAATTAAATGTTAAACTATGTGACAGCTTAAAGTTGAAAGGGCTTTTCACCAGGGTGAAATATTTGTTCATCCTGTTGTTCAACTCTGGCCTGAGAGTCAAATAAGACACGTTTCCAGACTTGAAGGGACTTAAATACTGTAGATAAAATGGTAGCTGTTTTAAAATATGTATCTTGAAAACCATTCTCACATTATCTTCATAAGATATGTTTATCAACCATAACATTTAATCTAAGAGATATTTCAATATTCCTATGTATGCATCCAGATGATAGAAATTTCTTAACTATGAAAAATTATTATAATTTTTCTCCTTCAAAGTAAATGCATTTTCAAACAATATTCTGCTAAAAATCTTACTAGGAGTAGTAACATCAAACCTGTCTTGGGATTTCATAAACATTTGACAAAGTCCAAACAGTGATGTGCTTTTTTAAAGGTCTCACTGAGACCTTCTTTTAACTAGAAAATGTGCTGCTCCATACTCCCAAGAAGATTCCTGGACTCTTCAGAAAACCTTGTGTGATTAGAAATAACTAAGGAAGTCCTGAGTAACTAACTTCATGTCACAATCCATTCCCTGGAGAAGAAGAGGGGTGGTTTCCCAGAGTAGCACAGGAAGGGTTAAGCTATCACTCTTTCCCGATTATTTCATATCACTTCTGTAAGATTGCTAAATGTCAAAAACTGTTTATTTTTTTTTTGCTAACAGTATAAAACTGAACATACTGTGAGACATAAGGTAGCAGGTGTCTTGGCTCTAAACTATGAAGTCTGTGGGCATTCTGTTATAACAGGTGCTCCAAAAAATTTGAACAGATTTTAGCAAGAACTGTATGGGCTTTTTAATTAGCCTGGTTATTCAGCATGTGTAAAAAGCATTAGGTATATGCTTAAAACCTCATAGAGTCTGAAAAGCAAATGCTTTCCCTAGCCACTCTCTCTTTCTGGCTTCTCCTTATTTTCTACTATTATATTTGATGTATCCATTTTTCTTTTATGAGAGAATTTCCCCCTAGACTAAGAATTAGCACCACAAAGAACAATAGATAATAGTAATAGAATACGATAAGGAAATCCAGGAAACGGTTCTGACTGTCAAACAGATACTCTGTACACTTTTAATAGAACTTAAGTTTGGGACATATTAAGCGGCAGCCTCTTTCTGGAATAGCCTGTTCTAAAAACTACACCTGTCTCAGAAACTGACTGTCGCCAGAAGGACTTTTTCCCAATCTCTATAATATGAAAAGTTCTTACTTGGGATTCATGTTTAGGATTTTAAGGAAAAATAATGACAAAAACGAACTCAATTCTATCTATATTTTCATTACTTTTTAAGATAATTATGTTAATAATAGATATCAATTTGAGACTCCCTACTTCCTTTTCTTTTTATGTTACATTTGATCTTTGGGATTTAATGTTGTAGAAATTAGTTCATTTATCCTACAAATATCTACTGAAAAAATATGAGAGAGAGAGAGAGAGAGAGAGAGAGAGAGAGAGAGAGAGAGGAATAAAGCAGAGTTTCCATCGTTAAGATATTTAAAATCTATATAATTTAAAAAGCAGAATGTGTTTGACATCCTAGTGGCGTATGAGGGATGAAAGGGTGGGGAGATTTACATTTGGTGAAAATAGGGAAAGTTTCATTGAAACAGGTAACATTTGCTCTTGGTCTTGAAAATTGGGTGGCATTTTGAAGTCAAGGAAAGAGAATTCATTCATGTTTCCTCTGCCTTTTTGTCCTTCTCAGATCCTTAATGCGTTAGAATGATGTCCACCCTCATTGGTGAGGGCCATCTTCTTTTCTCCATCAATGGGTTCAAATGCTCGTCTCTGCAGAAATGCCCTCACAGATACACTCCCAAGTAACATTCTACCAGGTATCTCGGCATTGCTTAGCCCAGTCAAGTTGACACATAAAATGAACCATCACAGCAGGCAAAGACGTGCAGCAGACTCTCAGTTAACTGGCACACGTGGGGACTGGTCGATGCTGGGTACATGTAATGGACTCTAGGTTCACAGGATTTTGCCAGGTGCTTGAGAGTGCTGGTTGCTTGAGTTCCAGTTAACAGAGAGTCTACTGCATTCTGCAATAAAGCACAGATGTACCTATAGTACATACACAATGTGCAGTGTAACTGTGATGTTAACATGTTATGATGGAGGGTTTGAGGAAAACGAGTCTAAAAAGGCTATTTAGGGGGGTAATAATAATAAAAGTTTGAGGAACACTGATGTAACTCAAGCTCCTTTATGTTTCAGGGAAGAGATGAGGAAAGTCAGAGAATGAAAATGACTGCCCAGTCACACAGCTAGTCAGTGATAGCTATATATACATATTTTTACTATAAAAACTCATGATTTTTAGTGACAAAGGGGCATAAGAGCCATTTTCATGTTACCACACTCAATGATCTCCTTATAATGTATTCCTCTTTAGCTTGATTTCTTTCTGGATTTGTAGGTGGACTTATTTATTATGCTGTCATCTCCCCCTTCAGCTATAAATAACTAAATTCTGACTTCTTGGAGGTCAACAATAAGGAGTGAGCTAGCCCTGGGGTTAAGTCTTGACCTTAGAACGTATATCGTTCAAGTTGCTGCGTTTTGGGGGTACTCATGAGCTGTCTGCTTACAGGCTCCCACAACAGCACCTAACATGCTCATTACTATGAATGAATGCAGCAGCAGTAAAAATAGGCTCAGAGGGACTGAGAGCTGTGTGTCTTTTAAATTATTTAAGCACTGCAGTAAAATCATTTCACATTGAAACAAATATTACTGACTCATTTGCTGACTGACTGGACATCTGCTCGTGGTACAAGTGGCCTGAGGTCTTGAAAGAAGGTAGGGCACTCAACAGAGCTCTTATCTAGGAGTCAGGTGTTCTACTGGGCCTCAAGTCCTGTTACTGTTAGTGCGCTGAGAAGCAGCACCCTTAGCTGCTGGCGTCAGATAAAGGGTTTATCAGTAAGGAATATGTGCTACACAGCCCTTAAATGTTTTACTTACATTCTTCCTGTACATCAGCAAACAATTTATTAAATTGGTTGGATATAAAAGATTTTTAAACTTACTGACACAAATGATTCTATTATGTTTAATTCTTGTATATGTGACACTTTTATATATCTCCCCACCTTTGTGAGAATACAGTGAAATACTTTCTTCCCACAATCTGCCTTTTTCATTAACCAATTCTATTACTTTCTTGGGCATCCTTCTAAACTTTCTTTATGTTTAAAAAGCAAAACTGAAAGTACATTTTTCTGTAGTTATAAAGTGTACACTTTTGTACTTTTTTTCCAAGTAACTTATCTTAGAGATTGCTCTATATTGGTACATGGAGAGCTTCCTACCTTTTTAGCAGCTGCATATTTCATTGTATAGTGCACTTTAATTTAATTAACTGCAGTTTTCTTTTTTTTGTTGTTGTGTCTAGCTTCTCTTTATTTTTTTAATTTATTTTTATTGTTAGACTTATTGGGGTGACATCTGTTAGCAAGGATTACATAGGTTTCAGGCATACAATTTAACTGCAGTTTTCTTGATTGACTTCTAGGGTTCTTGCAATTTTCTGTTGTTAAAAGTAATTTTGCAATTAATAATACCATATATGTATGTATTATATTATATATATGTGTGTATATATATCGTATTGTATGTATTCGAGCATATCTGTAGGTTATACTAACAGACATAACATTTGCCAGGGTTAGGAGTGTATATGTTTGTGAAGTTGATAGTTTTTACAAAATTGTCCTTTCTAGGAAGTGTGCCCCAGTTTATACTTATACTGGAAATTATATAGGAGTGCTTATTTCTTCATAACCTTGTCAAGGGTGTGTCAAAAAACTTTTAATTTTTGCTATCTGAGAGGTGAAATTGTTCTCTCAATGTAGGTTTAATTTTCATTGGTCTCAGTTTGAGTGAAGTTGAGTTTCTTTTTATGTGTTTAACCATTTTTTTAAAAAAGCATATAAATTGATCACATTTCTTGCTGTATTGAACTGTTGATATTTTCTTATTGACTTCTTAGAGTTCTTTATTTATTACAAAGAGTCTCTGATATGAGGTTACAAATATTTATTTCCATTTTATTTCAATGATACTTAACATTGAATAATTAAACAAAATTTTATTTCAAAATTTTGTTAGCACAATGAATTAACATTGTGAAAAAGATTGCTTAACATAATTCATCACACACCATCTACCTTCTCACATAAAAACAAGTAAGTAGGGCACTTACAAAAATTAGAACATCTATGAGAGAGTTACAACATACTATTTAGCTAGGGTAGAGGTAGCTTTGTCATTTATTTGGCAAATGCTCCTTAATAAATTAAACATGGATCTAGAGAAGTCCAACCTTCTAACCCTGCTCTTCATAATTGCCAATTGACCAAGAAACATGAGATTATGTTCAGAGGTTGGCAAAAATTACTGGGAATTTAGGACTTGAAAAAAATTATTTATTGTGTTTAAAACTCCTCATTGTAGTTACTAGAATAGAAAGAATTTCCATCCTTGGATGATATTCAAAGGGCTCAGATAAAACTCTAGGGGCTGACAGAAGTTTCCCTGGCTTATCTTTATATATATATATATTACATTGAACTGTACAATATTGCCATTTTTTACATAAATAATGGCTGAGAATCAGCAATTTTATATGGTTCAAACTATAGCTGAAAGCTTGGTCTGGTTAGAGAGGATTTGGCTCTCACAGAAAGAGGTCCGAAGCTTCCAGCACTCTGGGTGGACTGGAGTTCCCAGTATCTCCACAGGTTTCTTTGTAGGAGCCTGTCAGGTATTTTATAGCTCTCCAGCTGGAAGCTAGCACTGCAGTATTCAGCAGCCGCCACAAGAGGGGGCATTTCTCTTGGAAATGGGAAGATTCTGACTGGTTTTCAGAATAAAGTAATGGCAGAGGCTGACTGGAGGTGTGCCACCAGGACAGAATAAACATTGTATGTGAGAGGGGGGCAGGGAGGGGCGCAGTGATTGCACTTTTGGCCATTGTTTAGCTCAGCAGAAACCTAAGCAGTTTGCTATCCAGTAAACTATCGTTAGTAATGATGGGAACAGGCAAGCCGAAATGAAGGGAGACCACAGCAATAGCAGGTCCTTCTTCGGTGGCTTAATTGCTGATTTGGTAGCCAGAATCATAACATCAAAAATGACAAGCAGAAAGGGTTGAAAATACACCTCTCACACACTAGAAAATATCAGCTGCTTGGTAAAGCTCAGTATGACATAAAATACACGCCGTATTTGCCTGTTGCTCTGCGTGTTCCTTGTCTGCAATTCTCAGTGCCTTGCTAAAAATGCAGTGCACGCTGGCAGTAGGCCCTTTTGCACAGATGTTACATAGGCCCTTACATTACGCATATTATGCAAAAATTTTTTTCTTTTGTATCACCACAGCTGTTAGTATCTTTAACTCAAAGACTGTGGAGCTGTTGATTAACAGGAGGCTTGTCCTTTGATCAGCTTGGGAAGTTGGCTCTAAGTTGAAAGAGACACTAGGCTGCTCATTTCCTTGTGCAACACCACGTGGCAAATGGGTGCAGGGTTGGCTTTTACAATCAATCTCCAATTGACCCAAAAACATTGCCATGCCCAAGACCTCTAAATGAGAATATTAAGTGACCCTAAAGAAGTTGCTCAACTAGAGGCATTTTTACTAGAAAACTAAGAAACAGAAAAAGAGATAAATTTATATGACAAATTATGGCATATTCTTCTGACATTCTGGCTGATGATAGTCCTGACCAGCCTTCACTGCCCAGCATCTGAAGTCAATTAGAATTCAGGTTCTAGCATTCAGCTAATTATTAGCATAATTTGATCAAGAGATAATAAACAGTTGATTTCTTTCCTGTACTGCCCTCCCCAACAACTCTGTACAAATCTGCTAACTGGGGTCTTTTTTTTTTTTCTTTTGGTGCTTTGTTAGGATCCTCTCTCCTCCAGCTCCAAAACAAGCTGTCATGTTTTTCATTTATTATTCTGAGACAGAAACATGGCTGTTTTGTTTAAAAATGTGAACTTCCACTTGTTATTGTGGATAGGCATGAAAATGGCTGTTTGATCCATTGCAGCAAGTGCAAGCTGACCTACCTCATGCTAAGAGGGAGCAATTCACCAGTGACACCGGTGCCAGATTGAGATTCCCAGTGTATCTCGAGTGAATTACCATGTCATAATTTTTAAGAAGAAAAGAAAATGGCAAATAAACAAAGCCAAGAAATATAAGAAGGGGGATATTGGGCCAAGCTTTGGTAACGGGCACATAATTCACTTCTGAAATAATGGCTGGCTAGACTGCCCTGTTTCATTTCTAAAACAAAAAGATTTTGTAGGTGAGCTGTGTGCAAGGAATTGTCAATTGTCCTGGAGGCTGTTTTGAGTTCTTATAGCCCAGTGATGAGTAATATGCAGACTGTGGGTCTTGCATATTTTGGGTGTATGTTCCACAAAACCACACGTAGAGATAACATTTTAATATATTGCTTTGGTGTAGTAAGTGCTTTATAAATGTGTTTTTAAACCAATGAATTAAAAGTGATGTTTATAAGGACTTACTACATAAAGCTTATGAAGTACAGCACAGTTCAGAGATACAGTAAATACAGATGGAGAAGGAGATGGAAAAAGATTGCCTCTGTTGGGCCAAAGCGTGTGGGGGGAAACAGCTGGTGTGTTCTTCCAGTTTAGAACCCTTGAAATGTGATCTGTGGCCTGCCTCTCCACAGAAAGTACACTCTAATTCCTAGCACAATGTAAGGGAATGGAGATAAGACTTGGAAGAAGTGGTAAGAAGAATTTATTAGGGTCCAGAGAGTGCAAGGTGATGGAGAGACACCTTTGGAGTATCCAGAGGCTTTAATTTTAATTCCTTTTAGGAGATTATTTGATAGGTTGACCAGACCTACTGCTTTAAATAGGACAGAAAAGAATGGTGCTGTCCCATTTCAAATGGTACATATGGTCAGCCAAGTCTCACTGGGCTAAATTTAAGGTGCCACTAGGCTGACCATATGTACCATTCAAAATGTACCATTGTTTTCTATCCTGTTTAAAACAATACGTCTGTTCAGCCTATTATTTGACCATATTTATTCATGATGTTATTCTATCAGTGAAGGGGAAGAGCCAGTGCTTCTGTAATAAAGGCTCACCTGGGGCCAATGTGCTAGTGAGTTAGAGGCCAGGTGGTTTGAGTCAACAGGTACTTTTCGTTATTTTAATTCAACCCTCACCTGCAGCCAGGACTAGCAGACCCTCTGTAAACATTCACCACTGAGAGGGAAATAGAACATCTGGACTTCTATTTGTTTTTCTTATCTTGCTCCTACATTTCAAAGTGACCTTTTGCTCCACTTCCCTTGAAATGGAAACAAGTTTTAGTTCAGCATTTCTCTGTAGTTATTTGTATTGCACAGGAATGTGGGCCTCCTTACAAGGAACGCAGAAGTTTTAGGAATTCTCAGGTCTTCTTGATGAGGATAAGCCATCTGTGTCATTATATGCTTTTTCCAAGAAGACTTAGAGGAAAGAGGAGATGAGTGTGTTCTTTCCGATCATATAAATCATTGTTGGATCACCGTCAGACTCAAAATCTTATTAATTTTCTAGACAGGAGGTGGGAAGTGGTAGGCGGCTGAGACTTTTTTAATGTCTTGTTCATACATTTTGTGGGGAAGATGATCCTCTCTTGGATGCTAATGAAGAATACTAAGGCCCTAGATAGAAATGGGATACAGGTCCTAGATGCCTGCAAATGTATCTCTTTCTAAGTAAATTCCAAGGCCTAAAAGTGAATCACGTTCCACAATAGAACTGTCCTTAATGGAACTCTTATGAGAACACTAAATTCCATACTCAATGGTCAGGCCAGTGCTGTTCCTCCCCATGAATCCAAACCACTGAGACTGTGTCTGTTAGGGCCAGATCCTAAAATCAGGACATGTCACAGTGTTGTCGCGAGGCTGACTAAACATACCATTATAAACAGGACAGAAAACAGTACTGTCCCATTTCAAATTGTCAGCCTCATCTCACTGAGCTAAATTCAAGGTGCCAGTGGGCTGACCAGACACACCATTTGAAACAGGACAGTACTGTTGTTCACTGTCTTGTTTAAAACGGTGTGTACGGTCAGCTTAGTTTTAGCACCATAGTCATGCATGCCCATTGATGGCTGAGGTAGGGAGGTTTCTCATGTGTTCAAGGAGGCTCTACTTTCTGTATCTGTTCCAAACATTCCCCATATTTATCTTGGCAATTGCTTTACATTTGCATAAATCAGTTTTTATTGTCCTTCCACCATCTACAAGGGCTGGCCAGAAAAAACTCAGCCATAAATGCCTCTGTTTTTCGTATTATCTGGCTGGAAACTTTACGATGGACCTCATATTTTCTAACGTCTTGGGATTCTTACCTGAGGCAAAGTTACTGTGCCGGGAAGAGGAGAGCCTGCAGAAAAATTTTCTCCTGAATTTCCTATGGCTGGTGATGATGATGTGTTTCCATGAAGGTCCAGTTCTTCTTTGGTGCTTAGTCAGGCTAGAATGTTGTTCCCCCTACTGAGGGAATGAGGGCATGAGGATGCCTTCCAGTGTTATGGGAACCAAATACAAGGACTGTGGCTTTAAGACCTAGAGAGTTCTAGGAGGAATCTGTACCAACATTGATTCTAGGTCAATCTCCTCGAACCAAATCCTTGGATGAGAACAGGACTGTCTCTACCTAGAATTCTCCTTTCTTTTTGGCCAGTGTCTCAGCAATGGACTGCCTGCTCTGAGATCAGGCCACTTAAACCCACATCCTACTTGGCTTGACTAACTCCAGGACAACTACTTGCTCCAAAGTGTGTCTAATCTTCTTTGACTTATGCCGAACCAAACCCCTGTGTCTCCCATAACCACCCTGGGTTACTGTCTTTCCCTATTGCCTGCCTCAGGCAAGGCTAGCAGTTTGCTTCCCTAAAACATGCTTCTATTTCTTTTGAAAACACACACACACACATGTACACACACACACACACGCACACACACACACTGTTCAATGTTAGGAAAGATGATATTTGAAAATTAAAACCTAAAATCTGATGGGCTAGGCATTGTCCCTTGTCCTAGGTGAGAACAGTGAGCTTAGTGGACCAGGTGAGAATTCAAAGCGTGTAGCAGTAGCCTGATCTGGAGGGTAGAATGGCAGGTGGGGGCAGACTGGGTCACAGGAGCAAGGGCCCTGACAACCTCAGGGGGAATTCCTAGGAGGCAGGGCTTTATCTGAAGCCTGAGGCAGCAGCTGCTCTTTCTTTCTGGCCACCTAGATCTTTGATTCATTGCGAAGGCCTAAAAGAACCTCCAGGACTAGTGTGGTTCCCTTAGAGAAGAAATCTAGAGCCACGTATTTTCAGCTTCTGTGTCTAAAGGAGGGTCAAGTCAGCTCTAGGCTGTGAAGTCTGGTTCACTTCAAGAGAAAGAGTAACTAGCATTAGGTCCTTAAAATGCTCCAGGCACTCAGGTATTTTGCATACACTACCTCTTTAAATTCAATTCTACAACATTCTGTGAGTATGTATTATTGTTGCCATTTTACTGTTAAAAAAATTGAAGCTGGTTGAGGTAAAATAACTCACCCAAGATCATATAGTCAATAAGAGGTGGAGCTCAGTTTGAACCCAAGTCTCTCACAACTCAGAGCAGGAAGAGACATTCCTGAAATGGGATCTTGATTAGGTAGGATTATTTACAGCAGGAAGGGTTTTTGTTTGTTTGTTTGTTTTCATACACATACACATTAAACCCACAAAATTCCCCCTAAATAGTGAATTTCAAAGATTTCATCCTGAAAAGATTAAGGTACGCCACTCTTCAGGAAAACGCCTTGTTGTATAAAGCAAGCTACAACTTGCAGCTTTTGCTTTCTTGGCAATGCTCAAGAATGCTTTTTCTTTACTTAATTACTTTCTGTTCTTTTATATGAGTTGCTTTATCCTTCATTTCCCCATGCTACCATCTTAATTAAGCTTTTCAAATATGATAATACCTTTTCATAAATTCTTAGGAATACTCTGCTATTTTGTTCTAGAAACAGAGAAGTATCACAACTAATTTTGGATTTGAGAAGAGGCTTTGAAATACTGGAAAGAAAAAGCAGAAATTCCAAAATAAGTTCACCACAAGCTCCTGCTTCCCTTCCCACTTCTCAGCAGCCCCCTTTTCTAGTGGCCTTGTTGATAGGAGCCAGTGTAGGTCCCCTTCTACCTAGGACCCTAATCACATTAAGCCCATTAATGATCCATTTGTTTCTTCTGCTTCCACAAAAGAAGATGCATGTTCCTGAATAACCTATCTCCTCTTAACTGGGAATACTGTAGGCTGAGTTTCATGTTGTCACACAGACTGTGATACTGGCTCTTTGAGTGACTCTGATGTGAAATTATTCTATTGTCATTCAATATGAACAGGGCTCAAGACTACATATGGGTAGCAGCTCTCTGTTTCTCTTAGTTCTTAATGGTTGTCAACTCACCCACATTAGCAAAATGCTGGCGGAACCTCTGTTCTGTTCACTTGAGGATATGCTACTTGCCTTTTGTTTATCTAATAAATATCCTACCGGATACTGAATCCTCCTTTGGAATCACAGGGGTCAAGAACACATCTTTTCTCCATCCATTCTTTGATTATCAGCACCCACAAAATAAAGCTGTGTCCTGAGACCTACAACCATTCCTTTAATTGATTTGGCCTATTCTACAGTATTTCAGGACTAGGATCCTCAGGGAATGAAAATCAGTGTCTTTTTTGTACCAGCCAAACCCTGTTTAAAATGGTTGCTGCATCTTCTAGTCAGACATATGTGATTAAATTTTAAATTTAAATAAGTAAAAAATTAAATTTCACTTACACTAGCCACAGTTCCAGTGCTCCATATGTGGCTAGTGGCTACTGTGTTGGGCATCACAGTGGATATTTCTATCATCTCAAAAGTTCCAGTAGATAGTGCTGGTCTAGTAATAATAAGAGCTAACATTTTTGATTATGTGTTATGAGGAGGAAAAGCTCAAATACATCTATATATCTTGATAGGTACACATCAAACAAAGTGTACTTTGAAAGTGACTGAAGTTTCAACATGTAAGAATAAATACATGATTCTTAATAAATAAATTCCAGTTTTTTTTGGTCCCCCTCATCGGTGCAGATACTATTCTTGGCCCTTTACAGTATTAATTCTTTTATTCCTCACAACAAACTTATGTGTTAGGTTCTATTATTTGTCTCATTTACAGATGAGCAGAGATGGACACAGAGAAATTATTTCTATCCTAATGCCCCTCACAGCACATTGCTAAAATATGGAGTAGACAAGACAAACACAGGCAGGTTGGCTCCAGAGCCCAAACTTGGAACATTCGTGCCAAATTGCTTCTCACATTAGATACTTTCGGAAGACTGAGCCTGAATCACTTTTGATTCAAACCAATGCTTCTATTTAAAAAGACTGAAAGATTATTAATCTTGTAATCATGACTTCTCTGCCCTCCCAGCCCCCAACCTGCTCTCAGCTGATGGTTGACCTACTTCCATTGTACGTAAGGAGCGTGGCAGAGCACCTGGCTCCCTCAGCCTCTTCTTCTCCCTGTTTCAACACTGCCCTGTTTCTTTATCCATTTTTGTCTCTTTCCCTCTTGTCTCTTGCTGGAAAAGGCAAATTCTTTTACTGGCTTGCTTGATCTCATTCTCTCTTACTCACATAGAACAAAGCTGCCATTACTAATCCTCTCTCTTTCTCATCAACTTCCATTCTTTTCTCCTGTGAGATTCTTTGTCTCTGCAGAAAACACATGCATACTTCCCTCCTCCACTCCTTTACTGAAATATGCCGAACTCTGGCCTAGTCCTGAGGCTCACCAGGCAGCACCTGTGCAGGGGGCCCTTCAGCACCATCACTTCTTGCCTGAACCTGGCTAATGCCTCTCTTCCGTGCTCCCACAGCCCCTTCTGCCTACCGTGATTGCAGTACTTACTACATTGTGTTGAACAATGTCTTTAAATTTCTATTTTATCCACTAAATTGTTTACTGCTTGAGGGTAAGAATCAAGTTCCAATCATCTTTGGATCTCCCCAACTATCACAATGGCATAATGTGGGCACTAAATAGACATTGTTTGAAATTTAACTAAAAATATCTAAAATGAAAAGGCAAGAAACACCTAAATAAGTCAATTTTTTTTGCCCCCATCCCTTCTCTGATATTGACTTCTGGTATTTTATCCGTAAACTTTTTGGAAAAATTATCTACAATCCTTGTTTGTTACCAATTAGTCTTTATCCCTTGGCAATTTGCCCTCTGTGTCCTTTTGGGGTGGGGGAAGGAAGCTCCTTTACACAAATGCAATGTTTAAACTTTCATTACTTCTTTGGTAAAATCATTTCTCCTCTGTCTGTCCTCTGGGTTAGTTTCTATCCTTCTACCTTGCAATAATTATAGTTGTTACTCAGATTTTAAGAGTTTCTATTAGGGACCTAAGATGGCGTCATGAGAGGAGATCCTTGAAACCTGGAAAATACAATTGAAGAGCTGGGATATATTGGGGGAAACCCTGAGTGGCACAGCCTCAGCTGAGAGATTCACTAATCGCATGAAAACACCTGAAGGTCAGAGAAAGGTGGGCGAACAGGAGAGAAGGGAAGGAAGCAGTGTGGAGATAGGGCTGCAGAACTCGACCCCGGGCAGACAGAAGAAGTGACGTGGGGGCCTGGGGCCAAAAAGCAGCATGATTCCGGGTAGGCTAGAGTCTGAGAGGTGACAAGAGTGGAGGCGCAAGCAGCTGAAACACTGTGAGACTGTGAGTGAGTTAAAACCTGAACGCAGGGGCAAGGCACTGGGGCTCCAACTGAAGCACTGCGCAGGCGTGGCAGTGCTGGCTAACCACAAATTAGCTCTGAATGAGTTTGAAGCTGAGCTGGCTGCTGTGGAAACGCTGACCAGAATAAAACATGGTCCTGGGTGAAACACAGGAGAAAGGAGAAAGGTAGAGCCAAAGGAACGTGCCTGGCCCGTGTGGGCATCCCTGATGAACAGGCTGTTATGAATAGGCTATGATACAGTGGAGCCAGAACCAAGGGGAGTGACCTGAGACACAAACTGCACTGCCACTACCCTCAGGTAGAAACTATGGATACAGAGCCTGGCTGCTTCCCCTAACTCCCAGAGCTCACCATCACACCCCCCCACCCCCCCACCCCCGCTCCAAATCCACCTCATGCCTGCTTTACAGCCAGCTGAAAAAAAAAAGGCAAACAAACCTGCACCCTTCTCAACAAATCCCGCCCCCATGGAAACCAGCAGGAGGGCTCAGGTAAACTGCAAAACACAGGCACAGCAGCTTCTGCCTGTACTGATCGCAGAGGCATGAAAAACCACCACCCATCACATATTCCCAAAGAGGAGGTGCATTGAGACCAAGTCGCTGGGTCAAAGAAGAGAAATCCACTTTCTAGGAAAGCTCCCAGAGTGAGAAGACCAAATACCTGAGAGAAACTATTGTAAGCTGCTGCAGTGACACCAACTGTGAAGTGAAAGAAAGACCTCTTCATATCTGCCAGGGAAGATGTCCTCATGCCCAGGAAAAGAAACACATCAAATACAATGAACACCTTAGGATTCAAAGCCACTCAGAAAGAAAATAAAAAATGCCCAGAAAAAAACTTACAGATTTGAAAATATATGATCTAAATGACACAGAATGCAAGGCTGCAGTTCTTAGGACACTCAGAGAGCTTAAAGAACACTGGCAGAATACTCAGACACAGCTAAATCATCTCAGAAAGAAAATCTGTGAGCGAGAATACTTTAACAAAAAAATTCAAACTATAAAAAAAGAATCAAATAGAAATTCTGTAGAGAAACAACACAATAAAATAAATAAATTTACTAACTAGCATAGGAAACAGGGCTGACCAGATGGAGGGAAGAATTAGCTATATAGAAGATAGAAATGTTGAAATGTCAGAGAAGGAAGAAGAGAGAGAGATTTGAGAGTCAAAAGAAATTAAAAAGTCATACGAGAAATTTCTGACACCATTAGAATAATAAGAGTATTAGAATGAGCAGAGCAGAAATCCACAGAGAGTTTATTCAAACAAATAGTGGACTAGAAATTTGAAACCTATGTAATGAATTGGAACCCCAAATTCAAGAAGAAAACAGGACCCCTAGCTACCTGGACTCTAGTAGATCTTTTCCAAGGCACATTATACTGAAGATGTCCAAAATCCAAGGCAAGAAAGAATTCTTAAGGCAGCCAGAGGGAAAAAAAATGGTATAACCTCTAAAGGAAAGCCCTTCAGGCTATCTCATCAGACTACTCAGCAGAAACTCTACAAGTCAGGAGGGAGTGGAATAAAATATTCAAAATATTAAAAAAGAGAAACTTCCAGCCAAGAATAATTTATCCAGCAAAGTTATCCTTTATGAAGGAAAAATAAAGACTTTTTCAGACATACAGAAACTGAGGGAATTCTCCAGCACAAGACTGGCATCTCAAGAAATACTGAAAAAGGCTGTTCAACCTGACACAAAAAGTTTAAATAAATGAGGAAGAGTTGGGACAACAAGAACAAATAATTAAAATGGAGAAAACAATGGCCATATCAATCATTACTCTAAATGTAAATGAACTGAACTCACCAATAAAAAGTCACAGAATAGCAGACTGCATTAAAAAACAAAACTCAGTGGGAGAGGAGGTAGGGGAAGCTAAATATAAGGTGATGGAAAGAGAACTCAAAACAAACAAACAAACAAACAAACAACCCCCCCCCAAAAAAAAAACAAACTCATCCATATGCTGCCTCCAAGAGACACACTTCAACCACAAGGACAAACACAGACTCAAAATGAAAGGGTGGAAAACAATACTCGAAGCAAATGGCATCCAGAAAAAAGCAAGGCAGGAGTTGCCAGACTGATAACTGATGAAACAGATTTCAGGATAAAAAAAGGTAATGAGAGACAAAAACGGACATTTTATAATGATAAAGGGACCATACAACAGCAAGTAGACATGACACTCATTAATATATATGCCACCTATCAGGAAGCACCAAAATTTACAAAGCAACTACTAACAGATCTAAAAGAAGAAATTGACAAAAATACAATGATAGTAGGGGCCTAAACACCCCTTGACAGCTATGGACAGGTCATCCAAACAGAAAATAAATAAAGAAATATTAGCCCTAAATGATATATTACAGCAATTGCACATGATTGACATTTACAGGACACTCCATCCTACAACACAAGATTATACATTCTTTTCTAGTGCACATGGAACATTCTCAAGGATAGACCATATGCTGGGACACAAAACTAGTCTCAGTAAATTCAAGAAGATTAAAATCATACCAAGTGTATTTTCAGATCACAAATCTTTGAAATTAGAGATCAATTGCAAAAAGGAAAGAGAAAAAAATATACTTGGAGATTAAACAACATGTTATTAAAAAATGACTGGATCAAAGAAGAAATAATAGAAGTGATTTAAAGATACAGAGAAACAAATGACAATAAAAATACAATGTATCAAAATTATTGGGATGCAGTGAAAACAGTAATAAGAGGGAAATTTATATCATTACAGACCTATCTCAAGAAACAAGAAATATCACAAGTAAACATTCTAACATCCCATCTTAAAGAACTAGAAAAGTAAGAACAACAACAAAAACACCTGAAAGCCAGCAGAAGGAAGGAAAGAATAAAAATTAGAGCAGAACTACAGGAAACAGAGAACAATAGAAAAATTAATGCAACAAAGAGCTTGTTCTTTGAAAAAAATCAATAAAATTGACAAACCCATGGCTCAGCTCACCAAAGGATAAAGAGAAGAGATGCAAATGACCAAAATTAGATATGAAAGGGGAGAAATTATGACTGATACCACATAAATACAAAGGATTATAAGAAAATATTATGAAGAGCTTTATGCCACCAAATTTAACATAGAAACATACACTGTACCTAGACCGAACCGAGAACTACTGGACAATCTAAGTAGCCCAATCAACAGTAAAGAAATTGAAACAATCATCCAAAACTTCCCCAAAGGTAAAGGTACTGGACCAGATGGTCTCACCGAGTTTTATCAAGCATTCGTAAAAGAATTAATGCCTATCCTCCTCAAACTCTTCCAAAAAATTGAAGACGAGATAATACTTCCCAACTCATTTTATGAGGCTAACATTACCCTAATACCAAAGCCTGGTAAGGATAACACAAAAAAAGAAAACTATAGACCAATATCTGTGATAACACACATGCAAAAATCCTAAATAAAATACTAGCAAGTAGAATACAACAATGCATTGAAAAGATTATACACCATGATCAAGTGGGATTCATCCTAGGGGCAAAAGGATGGTTCCACATATGCAAATCAATCGATTTGATACACCACATAAACAAAAAAATATTTAAAAAATACCCCATACGATTCTATCAATTGATGCACAAAAAGCATTTGACAAGGTACAACATCCATTCATGATAAAAACTGAATAAGATGGGTTTATAAGGAAAGTGCCTCAAAATAACAATGGCCATATATGACAAATGCTCAGCCAATATCATACTGAAGCAGGTAAAACTGAAGTCTATTCTCCTAAAATCAGGAACAAGACAGGGATGCCTCCTGTTGCCACTGCTATTCAATATAGTACTGGGAATTCTAGCCAGAGCAATCAGGCAAGAGAAAGAAGTAAAAGACATCCAAACTGGGAGAGAAGAAGTGAAACTGTCACTTTTTGCAGATGACACGATCTTTTATATAGAAAACTCTAAAGACTTCACCAGAAAACGATTAGAAACAATAAACAAATAAAGTTGCATGATACAAAATCAATGTCCAAAAATCAATTGCATTTTTATATACCAACAACGAAACTTCAGAAAAAAGAAATGAAAAAATAATAACTTTTGTGATTGCAACAAAAAGAATAAAATACCTAGGCATTAAACTAACAAAGAACATGAAAGACTTATACATGGAAAACTATGAGACACTATTAAAAGAAATTGAAAAGGACACAAAGAAATGGAAAGATATCCTGTTTTCATGGGTTGGAAGACTCAACATAGTTAAAATGGCCACATTATTCAAAGCAATATACAGATTTAACACAATTCCCATCAAAACCCACAGACATTCTTTCAAGAAATACATAAAAGAATCATCAGATTCGCATGGAACTACAAAAGACCTCAAATTGCCAAAGCAATTCTAGATTAAAAAAAAAAAAAAGACTGGAGGCATCACATGCCCTGATTTCAATTTATACTACAAAGCATCAATAATAAAAAAGCTTGGTATTGGTGGATAAACAGACACACAGACCAATGGAACAGAATTGAAAACCCAGAAATAAACCCCTCAAATACATGGACAGATAACTTTTGACAAAAAGCAAAAAATACACAATAGGGGAAAGGAAGCTTCTTCAGTAAATGGTTCTGGGAAAATTGGAAAACTACATGCAAAAAAATGAATCTGAACTGTGAACTGTCACCATACAGCAAAATTAACTCAAAGTGGATTAAAGACCTATTAGGTCCAAAACAATAAACTGTATGGAAGAAAACATTGGTATAAACTTATAGACCTTGGATTCAAGGAGGGCTTTATGAACCTGACCTCAAAGTCAAAGGGAATAAAAGCAAAAATAAACAAATGGGACTATATATAACTAAAAACTTCTGCACAGCAAAAGAAACCATCAACAAAGCAAAGAGACAACCAACTGAATGGTAAATATTTCCAAACAATGCCTCTGATAAGGGGCTGAATCAGAACTCGTACAACTCAACAACTCAAAAATACAAACAATTCAATTAAAAAATGAGCAGAGGACCTGAACAGACACTTGTCCCAGGAAGACATACAAATGGCCAATAGATACATGAAAAAATGCTCAACTTTATTAGCTATTAAGGAAACACAAATCAAAACCACAATGAGATACCACTTTACACCTGTTGGAATGGCTACTGTCAACAAGACAAGAAATACCAAGTGCAGGAGAGGCTGTGGAGAAAAATGAACCCTTGTATAGTGCTGGTGGGGGTGCAAATTGGTACAACCACTATGGAGGACAGTGTGGAAGTTCCTCAGAAAATTGGGAATGAAGTTACCACATGACACAGCAATCCCCCTTCTGGGTATCTACCCCTCAAAATTTGAAATCCTTAGTCCGCAAAGACTATGTACCCCAATGTTCATTGCAGCGCTGTTCACGCTGTCCAAGTCATGGAAACAACCAAAATGCCCTGTGACAGATGACTGGATAAAGAAGCTGTGGTACATACACACAATGGAATATTACTCAGCTGTAAGAAAAGATGAAATACTGCCATTTGCGACAAAATGGATGGAACTTGAGATAAAAAAACTAAGTGAAATAAGTCAGACAGAAGAAAAACAAGAACCATATGACCTCACTCATATGTAGAATATAAAACTGAATGCAACAAAGAAACAAAAAATCATGGACATGTCAATACATTAGCGGTTAACTGAGAGTAAGAAGGGAGGGGTGTGGGAGGAGAGAGGGGGAGTCAAATATAAGGTGATAGAAGGAGATCTGACTCAGGGTGGTGAACGCAAAATCTGACACATAGAAAATGTAATACAGAATTGTACACCTGGAATCTATGTAAATTGTACTTACAATGTCACCCCAATAAATGGAAAAAAAAAGGATATTTTCTCTTTCCCTTTCTGATGTTATAAATTTCTATGACTTCCTTTATTTTCTCCATGGAATAATTCACATTTATATGCCAATCATGTTCTTCCTTGGCATTTCTACTTTATGTCCTAGTCATTCTTGAAACTTACACTTGTAAGCTAAGTTAATCGTTTTTGCTGTTAAACTTGTTCCTCCTCCTAACTTTCCAGCTTCTTCCAATAGCATCACTATTGCACATTACCATATTTCAATCTCAAGTTCATCTCTGATGCCTCCTATATCTCCAATCCCATATACCCAATAGCTCATTATATCCTATTGAGTTTTCCTTTGAAATTGCTCACTTCTTTTATTCCTTTCACACGACTGCCTTCTTAATCAAGACCCTTATTTAGCTCTTGGCTTTACTGTTGCAATAATCTTTGAGCATCTAACCACCCCTTCTAATACATCCTTCACACCACTGCCAGAGTAATCTTCCCAAACAACCCTGATCATGTCTGATTATGCCTTCTCTTTATTCAAAATATCTTTAATGACAGTTTCACGCCTATTTAATAAAGCCTGTATCATTTGCTTGACAGTCAAGGACCCCATACAGCAATTTTTCTTCTCAGTTTTATCTCCCATCATTCTCTGGCCTATTCCCTGAATTTCTTGTTGTTTCCCAATATACTTTATAGTCATTTACCTCCACACTTTTAATTTTTATATTGTATATTCTCTTTCTGTTTAAGTTGCCCTTACCCTCTTTCCCCCTCTGCTCTGCCTCCTACCTAATTGAACTACTTTCTTTTCAATGTTCTGTGCAAATGCCATCTGCTCCATGGAGCCTTTCCTGCCGACTTCAATTAGGAATGATCTTTCTTGCTTGGAACTCCCATAGTGTCTATCTAGGCCACTATGAAACACAGTGCCTGGTGCTTGTTACCACCTGATTGCATATCTTTAACGAGATGGCAGTTCCTTGAGTATGAATACATGTCTAATTCATCTTCATAGTTCTCAAAATAATTTTCTAAGGACAGATGCTGAATCAATATGTTTTGATTATAGGAAGCACCTAGCTTTTCTTACTGTGCTCTGTTTGTCCAGTGTATAGAATTAGCACCTCTATTATGAGAACTTAGCAGGAATAAAAGAAAAAGAAACTGAAAAACTGTCATTTACATAATGGTAAGAAGCTCTGTGGTGTGTCTGTCATTTAATCTCTTCTAAATTCATTTTGGATGGTAACAGAGCATAGATAATAAATAAAGACTTGAAGAGAAGAGAGTTAAATTTTGATTGTGACTTCCTGTCCTCAAGAAAGTCACAGTCTTTAGGGAGCTAAGAAAGTCTCAGTGGGGAGAGGGGTTATCAAGTCTTCCTGGAGGAGGTGACATTTAAACTGAATTTTAAAAGTTGATTTGAGATTAATTAGTGGGGTTGGAGAAGATAATACAATTTTAGAAAAAAGGACAGCATGAAGAAGCTCATAAAGGCCTAATTCATGATATAGGTCCATGTGTGAGAAACAACAGAGTTGTAGTGGGGGTTGGGCTCAGGAGCAGGTGGGAACAAAGCTGGAAAGTTAGAGACCAGCAAGATCAAAGAGGGTTTCATATGCTAAGCTGAAGGGGAGAAACCAAGGATTTTTTTCATCTCTCAGGTAACCTCACATAATGCGTGAGAAGTTTTACTCATACACCAGGTACTCCGTAGGTGCTCCCTGAATGATTTTGTATTAAAATGAACACAATTTACAATAAAAGCTATTAGCATTGCTATGAAAAGAACTTGCAGAGAGTATGACAAGGGTAAAAGTGAAGTAAATGAAATGTACAGAGACATGTGTTTAACTACAGGACAGTATAATCAATATTTTACAACTTGCTACCTTTTTGATTATTTCTATGAGGTCCCATAGAGTAAGTTTTTTCAGTGTATGTGTATTAATTAAAACTCTCTTAGTATCAAGACAAAAACTTCAAATTCTTTTTATTGTGAAAAGTGAGAACTTATTCCTGAAAGGAAATCAAGTGTCATTGTTTATCTGATATATCAACCGCAATGAAAGTCGAAATGTTTAGGCAATGAGACACAATCTGGATTTCACTGAGGTAGATGAGCTGTCCCCACATTGTGAGTTTCCTGTTGTTAGCACTGAAGTCCTTGGAATCAGGATGGAGTGGAAAAGTAGGCATCAGATGAGAACTCTGTCCTGGCAAGGAATGCCCTGCTGATAGAAATAAATTAAATTAAGTGCTTTCTGTCACTGCATCAAATCTGTTAAGACTGCACATCTGATCTGTTGTACAGGCTGAAATCAATTATGTTGCAAAAACAGAAACAAAAAAAAACCCCAAATCCAAAAACAAAAACAAAATATGTGCCAATAGTTACTGTTGCGTAAGATTAGAAAACACCCTAGCAGATTAGAAAATACTCAACAAGTCAAAATCTCCACGTGGTCATTTTACAGTGCAAAAAGCAAGTTCCAAGGAAACGTTCATGGTACATCCATTGTTTTGTGCTTTGCCAAACTAACAGGCGACGCAATTTCTGCTTGTGAAGGGCTTAAAGTTTTGTTGGAAAAATAATAATAAGGCACTTGAGAAAAATATGTCATTAAATGAAGAATAGTGTGATACTTAGAAGTCTTGAAGTGGAAAGTCCCGTTGGGCAATCAGAGTAAGAAGTGAAAAGGTTGGGTTTTGGTTCCGACTCAGCCTTAGAGGACTGGATTTGAATTGGTACAGTAGGTAAAACAGGCCTGACTAGAGGGACAGCAGGGAATTAATAGCAAATGAGCATGTTTATGGACTGAAGGGAGACCAGGTTGACTAGAGCAGTGGATTCATGGGATGTTTTGGGTACATTTGCATTCAGATTGCTCAAGGTATTGTATTAATTTTCTACTGCTGCCATTGTAAGTTAGCACAAATTCAACAGTTTTAAACAACACAAAAGTATTATCTTACAATTCTGTAGGTCAAAAGTCCAATGGGCTTGACTGGTTCCTCTGCTTCGAGCTCACACTTCTAAGGCTAAGGTGCAGGTGAGGCTAGGCTGTGGGGCAGAATTGGCTTCCAGGCTGGTTCAGGTTGTTGGCAGAGCTGACTCTTTTGTTGGTTTATAAGGCTGAGGTCCTGCCTCCTTGCTGGCTGTTGGAGAGGGGTTGCTATCAGCTTCTGGAGGCCACCTGTATTCTTTGCTTGTGGTCCCCTTTCTCCTTTAAAGCTAACAATGGTAGTTCGAGTCCTTCTTACTCTTCGATTCATTCCTGTGTCTTTCTCCTCTGTCCTCTCTCTCTGAATCTTTTGCTTTTTTCTTTCACTTTTAATGGCCCTTGTGATTATAATTGTATAATTGAGAATAATCCCTTCAACCCCTTATTTATAGTCTGTAGTCTTAATTCTGTCTGGAAAGTCTCTCATGCTATGTAAAGTGTTCCAGGGGGTGAGGGCCAAAGCTGAGGAGTTTAAATGGGATCCAAATGTAATTGAGAACCTTGTAGGTCTTTGAAGAAGAGGGGTATATATGGGCATTCAGGGCAGGCTGATGAAATGACATTCCTTCACAGCAATATTATTTAACTCTCCATGTGACATCATTAGAGGAGAGACTGAGCAGCGCATAGGGAGGGAATGGGAAGGAATGGGAAGGACGATAACGGGTGACTGTTTTGGGTGCTCTGAGTTAGACCCAGGCGATTCTGTTCTGACCCAAACTTGCAAACTCCACACTGGAAAAGAAAAGCCCTGTAGCCAATTGTACTTACTGACCCTCCTTAGAGGTCAGTTTATTTAACGCCTCCAATGGAGGGACAGCTCATCCTCTCCACACTCATGAGGTTTACCAAAGTATTCCTTCTCAACATTTGCAGGATTTTTCTTGAGGAAAAGTTCTAAAATAAATACTGTTCATCTCGTTACTTTTCCAGCAGTGCTTGCACCCCCTTTTATAGATGGATACCTTCGGCAACCGGCCCTAAATGTTCCAGGTGCTGGAGTTATTGCAGTGAACAGTTCCTTTGCTCATGCAGCTGAACTTCGAGTGGGAGAAGAGAGTCAATAATTAAATATATCTCTGATGATTCAAATATGTAAACAATAATTAAGCAGATTAGAAGGACAGAGGATGGTGGGTGAAGACACAAGGTAACATTTGAGCAAATACTTGAAAGAAGCGAGGGTTTAAGTCCTGTGCTCTTTGGGATAATGTAAGAGCATTTTGGGCAGAGGAACCAGTAAGTGCGATGACCCTGAGGTGGGAGCATGCTTGGGACATTCATAGCGAGTAAGTAGGTCCCCATGGCTGGAGCAGTGAGAGTGACGGGAGGGGACTGTTGGGAATAGAGGTCAGAGACGATTGGGCAGTGTTGTAATAAAATCATCTGTCGCCAGTCTGCAGTGAGCCATCTTCTAAAATTGAGCCTGTAAGCCCTTATGCACTGTTTACTCCAAGATTTTAGTGTGATTACTGTACAGAAGGATTTATTTGTCTCAGGAAATTTGGACCAAAGAACAAAATAGCATATTTCAAGTTCTGGGTATGAATTGCTGTGAAAAATTAACTTGTTATATGCATTTATTGACTATTGTTTATGACATAAACAAAGCTGCTCTTCTTCTATAATAAGAAGAGTTGGTAATATTGTACCTTTCTTATTTTCCACCCTCAACATTATTATACAATAAAGAGCTAAATATATAATATACTGCCAAGAGGGTAATGAGCAGGATTCAATCACACATTTAAATGAATTAAAAAAAAACTGAACCATGTCCAAGTTCTCCCATCTAAGCATCACTTAAGAATCTGTTTGTTCAGTTGAGTTTCATCTCTGCAGCTGCCAAGTCACTTCAGTTCTGCCAGCTAGACTCTCTGATTGCAAAATAAAGGGTGGTCACTTAGCTGTGGATGTGAAAAATAAGAGTGCTCTGTGAAAAGAGCGACATTATGAAAAATCCTAGTAACAGAAAACTGGAAGCTTCCCTCCTGTGCACCCCATCAGCCCGAGGGAGTTGATTTTGAAGGGTATTCCCACCTTCCCCACATCTAGGCAGTCTTTGGCAGGGCATGCGTGCTTTTAGAAGATGGACACACTTTGCTGCAGCTCACATTCATAAATATTTTTGTAGTATAATAGGTTGTCAAAACAAATCTGTGTTTCCCATTTGTGTGTATAGGCTTCATCATCTTCTGGTCCATCTAGAGGTAGAGCACGTATAATTTGCTTTCCTCCTTGTGGATTTGTCCTTACAGTACAGATGTGTGCAGAAGTGAGTCATGAGGAATAGGTAAAGAAATGGCCAAGTGAGCTGTGGGAACTGTGCCTTTGTCTTTAATTTAGTAGTTCTGTGTCTTCACTGGAAACCTGTGATTGCTTTTAAGCATTTTGAGTGGAAAATCCCAGCTGAAGCTTGGCATTTCTACGTCCACGTACTGTGGAGGGACAGTCAAGGTGGTCTTATGGACAACAGGCTGGTGCCTGTGGGAGTGTGGCATTGTGTTCAGAGCACAGCCATCATTGCACGGCTTTAGAGTCAGTGAACAGACAGATCTGGGTTGGTGTCCATCAGTCTCATTTCTTATCAGCTACATGACCTTAGCTGGGTTCCTAAACATCACTGAGCCTCTGTCCCCTATTGAAGGGGGATAACGCTTCCTTCCGAAGGTGGATGTGAGAATTACACGTGAAAGGAGGAAGATAATACTTTCAAAGGTGGTTGTGAGAGATAATGTAAGAAGAGTGCCTAGCGTAGGGTGTGAACCTAAGTGCTGTATAATTGGTAGTCATTTTTATTATTATCATTTTTCTTTCGTTTATTTTATTTTGATGGCACAGCATGTAGACTTGGCAAAATGCAGCAGTCTTTCTGGTGCATAGAAATGTATGTCCCTAGAGGATAGCACATCAAACCCTGAAATTCAACATATACCTTTCTTTGTATTTTTCATAATATTTTTGTCTTTTCAAGTAAACCCGGAGAAAACATTTTGCTGCTTACTGCCTGAATTGGCCAGCAATTCTGGTTTCCAAGGAGATTGTAAATGGATGTATTTGTGTATGCTGATTTGCCTCAACTTTAGAAGAATTCCTCAGGGAATTCTTCAAAAGAAACAGAACATAATGGAAATGCTTTCTCTTTTTTCATAAGCCATAGAAAACTCATGTTTGTGTGTATATATGTGTATCCTTAGTGATCAAAAAGTTACTTAGAAGTGGTCAGGCAAAGGGGAAAGATTTGCTAATGAAAGATTTATCTCCCTATGACCTCACTTTTCTATGTCCTTTCAGATTAATTTATCTGGGGTTTTTGCTATTTAGGAAAGCATTTAGTGCAATTTGGTATTGTAATTAGGATATTCTATACCATTAGCGGTGCTTGATGTAATTCTCTAGCTTCACTATGGTTACATCAGAAGGAGGCTGGAGCTGAAGTCTGTTCTTCAGCTGTGGAAAACCCCAAAGCACCTGTGAAGTGTCTATCCTAGATAGGTATTCAATACTGGTTAATTGACAAGAAAGATCTCCTTCTGGGGCACAGCTTCCATCAGTGCATGAGGCGAAGAATTGTACATTAGTATTTGAAAAATGATGGAGTATTGAGCAAAAGATGCAGCTGTCAAAGGCTGTAGTTTTAATTCCAGATTGACAACACCAGCCTACGTGGCATTGACCCAGGCCTCTCTTAGTCTTTCTGTGTCCATTCAGCCAATTGTCAGATGGGATAGTAAAACTGATAGCCTTCTAGCCTTGTAAGGAGAATTGTTGCTGTGCAGTTTTTTATCTATCTAAGTGCTGAAAACTTTAATTTATAAAACAGTTGTTCTTTTCACAGAACACTCCTATTTTTTCACATCTGTGCTTAAGTGACCACCCTTTATTTGTGGAGAGTTGAGCTTGCAGAATGGAAGCGCCTGGGATCCAGGACTGATTCATTCATTCATCACTCATCATGCATTTATTCAGCATTGAGTGGCATAATGTGATATAAAGAATGCATGTTTTATGATTTCACAGGACTTTTGCTAAAATCAGGCAATATAAAGATGGGCACTGAACCAATAGTTGAGTTGTAGTTGGGCAGAGGATTCAGAGGAGCCTGATTAAAGTTAGGTCAAGGAGAGACTTTATTAGATCTGATCCTCTAACATCAGTGAATGGGCAATGCATTATTTTGCTATTTGTTTCTTTTTTAAATGAAAAAAATTTAAGGAAAAAATGGTAAGATGGAATGTGTACTAAAATAAATTTATTTTAATGGAATTCTTTATTGTTTTTTATCACAAACAATTTTGATTACTTCACTGACTGGACAAAAGTTCTCAGAGACCCATGGTCTCTCCTATGAAGAGTTTTGACCTTTGCTGTGACCTCCAACACCTGCCAGAAGAAGCTACCACCTACTTTCCATTTATCGTTTCTCAAAACACAATGTATATACCCCATACTCTTTGCTCAACACCATGAACCTCCTTCAATTCTTTGAAGTCCACTTGTGCTGTTCCAAGGTCATTTTCTTTCCACTTGAAATGCCTTTGGCAATGTAAATAAATCTTTTGGATGTCACTATAAAAAAAGGGTGTATGTTTTAGAGTTGAAAAGATTGGAGTTTGCATCCAGTCTCTCCTGCCAGCCTTGTCATCTCAGCAGAATGACTTCAACTTTATGAGCTTCCATATTGACGTCTATGGACATGGGTAACTGTGATGAATACCTGAAAGTATGTAAGTGAAATACCTACACAGGGTTGCTTTACAAACATAACTGACTCTCCACCTACTATGCACACCACACATTTCATTGCAGGGGCTGGACAGCCTTTATCCTTGAGAGAGTTTACAGTCTTGATGGGGATACTTAAAAAGGGATAATTATAATATTAAGATTAATAGATACCCTGGTTTATTAAAAAGTGCATCTGTGGATAGTTGGGGTGGAATAGTGATTGGTAATCAGGGTTCAACAAGAGTGTGTAAATGAAACATGGTTGGCAGTCAACTTCAAATACTTGTACTGGAGCTACTCTTAGCCAATGGCTTCTTCACCAATGGCTAAGTGGTAGTGAGACCCAAAAGCTAAATCTCTTAGAGCTATTTGCTATTAAGGGGATTATGTTTAGCTGTGTGTTAGTTGTGTTGAATTAAATATTAGTAAAGAGTTTGTTTTCTCAACTACTCCTAAATAGATTAAATTAATGTGCTTCTACACAGACAGTAGTTTTAGTGGTTATCGGAGGGTAAGAGGGCAGTGGGGTGGTTGAGGAGGGAGTGGGTCAAATATATGGTGATGGAAGGAGAACTGACTCTGGGTGGTGAGCACACAATGCAACATGTAGATGATGTGTTATAGAATTGTACACTTGAAAGCTATATAATTTTACTAACCAATGTCATCCCAACAAATTTAATAATAAAATTTTTAAAAAATGTATGCAATGGGTTGGGAGTGCTGGGGGATGTACCCAGCCCCCACAGGCAGATTCATTACCACCCCATCTGCCACTCCAAATGCTAAATCCTAGGAACACCACTGCTTTGCAGTATGTTATATTTTAGAAGACTTTGAGGAAAGAGAAAACAGAAAGATGGTGACAGTCACTGCAGGGCTAGAGAGACAGAGAGCATAAGGTTAGAGCTAAAACTTTTAAAAAGCAACGGGAGTGTTGGGAAAAAAGAACACTGGAATGGAATACATTTACCAACGAATTAATAAACAGGCTAAAGGTATTTATTTAGGCAGAAAGCAGATGGAAAAGGGGGAAATGAATCATGGAAGAAGGCAGCCAGTATTGCCATACAATTTATTTAATCTTGAGAAGTGTGTGTGTGTGTGTGTGTGTGTGTGTGTGTGTACATCCACACACATATATATGCACACACACACAAGCTAACTTTTAAAATATATATATGATGAAAAGAAGAAAAATTTGCTAAGTCCAGTCCATACTATATGAGAGGAAAAAGGTGCCTGCCATGATGTTGTCATGATAGTTTATGACAGTGCTATATCTAACCTGTATCTTATAGGGGAATTTTTCAGTAATTATGAAGAGAAACTCACAGCGCAGGGGAGGAATTGCGGAGAGCTACGGGTTGTAAGAATATGATAATGTCCCTTACTTCCTGGCACTTTTCCTGCTACCTCCCACCTATTTCCTGGGTTCAAGACTTGCTGTCATGCCAAGTGATTGGTGTTACCAAAGCCCAAATAGGTTCCGGTTTTGGGATCTCTTGCAAGAATTACTGTAGAGGGGAAATGGGAGGTCTGGAGAGAATGTAGGTTTTCAAAAGAGTATGGCTGATACATTTGAAAGCTTCTGCAAATTGGGGCTATAGAGATAGGGAGGGGAAACCAAACTTGTACCTAAGTGTTTCTGATAAAGACTATCTGTGTCATTAAATGTAATTGTAATAATTAGGACAGAGTTAAGGGGGACATGTGGCACAAGTAAAGGTGAAGAGAGAGAAAACATGTGGCAGGAGTCTGAGAGCGAACAGAAAGAAAAAGTACCAGGTAGAGCCCAGAGCAGGTGAATAAATGACTGAACCTGGAAGAAAAGACTCTGAGAAGGTGGTCTGCATGAGGTCAGAGAATGGCTAGGGCTGGAACTGCCCTGCTGATCTACAAGTGGGAACCACCTGATTAGAGCTGAGCAGCCACCGCAAGGCCAAGAGTCAGAGCCATGACCCTGCATTAAGTCTAAGGGTTCGAGTTGTGTTGCCCCTGCAGGAAGAGGGCCTGAACTGTCCTTCCTGTTCTCTACGTGGCCACCTGAGCAGGCCCAAGTTCTGCACTATGCCCTGCTCAAACTTTGTATGTGAAAATCATAAGCTAGCTTATACCCTGGGAAAAAAATCTGACCATAAGGAGTTCACAGCTAAAAACTTCTAGATATAAAGGGAAAACACAATCTAAGAAAGAATTTATATTTGAGGAAGTGAAGGAAATGTAGCAGCTTTACATGATTAAAAATGTCAGTATATTTAATAACCTCAAAGAGATAAAAGAGTGAAAGTATCTATAAAACAAGAACAAAAACCTATAAAACAAAAATAAGATGTTGTGAGTCAAGAATGGGATATTAGGGAAGAGAACCAATTAATAAAAAATAAAGTTGTTGAAATAATAAAACTAAACAGGGGTTGAACATAACTGAAGGGTGAATTAATGTACCATACAATTGAGCTGAACTTACTATGTGCCAGGTGTTATTCAAGCATTTGACTTGTGTTATTTTATTTAATCCTTGCAAAAATGATATATCCTCATTTTATTGATTAGGAAACCAAGGCAAAGAGAGAATAACTTGCCAAAAGTCATGCAACTAGCCTTAAATTCAAGGCAAACCCTAGTATTTATCACTGCACTATAATGCCAAGTCCTGAAATGTCTCAAAAATGCAGCATAGAGAGATAAAGGGATGGAAGAAAAGTTAAAGAAACAGCAAATAAATTCTAGACTGTGTGACTAAAAATATGCATTTTTTTACAAATCCCCAGGTGAGTCATATGTACTTTAAAGACTGAGAAGACTGCTTTAGTAATTTGTACCTGTCAGTGATGCTGAAACAAAAATATTTGGGCTGGGGAAAGGTTTTTCTCAGTGAAGTTTTGAGGGGTCCAGGAGAAAAGTCTGAAAGCTGGGACACCAAGTGGAACTCTTTACCAAATCAGGTGTTAATCAGGGGAGCACATTTCCCCCAGTTTCTATATTCCAGTTAGCCCAAGGCCATAGGGGCCTTCTGTTCAGTTAGCCGGTAGCTTTCTGAAGTGAGACTAATACTTTATGGTTGAAGAGAAGGAGGGATTATCTTCCTCAGGCAGTCAGGTGAGAATATATAGAATTGGGGTGTGTGCGCCCACGTTGTGCATGTGTGTAAGTAAATACAGGCTGTGCCTCATTTTGGCCTTGCTGACTGAGGTGCAGCTATCAGATTTACTCATCTCTTTCTAGACTGTGAGCATATGGAAAATAAGAACTATGTCTTATTCTTTGTATCTGTATAGTACCATGCTTACAACATAGAAGCACAGCATGTTTTTGTTATTGTTATTGTTGAATGCTTGAATAAATTATTCCCAAGTCTTAAAGTAGTAATAAACAAAGCCCTTCTTTGATCCTTTATTGGGTGTTTCTCTGAGAGTAATGAGTCAGATTCTGGGAGGGTGGGCACGCTGAAATGTTTAAATACCAACTCCAAAAGATTGGCGGCGGTTGCCTGGGGCTGTGTTGAGAAAGATTCTGAGGCTGCATCTGACCACATCAGGAAAGAACACAATAATCAATTAGTGATGTGTGCCAGGTGCGAGAGAATGGGAGGTAACAGCATGTGCCCACACATTTGTCCTGGAGAGATTGGATCCAATCCAATCAAGGATGGGGTTAGAGGAGGGTGGGTGTCATGAGGGCCAGTCCTTTCGTAGTAAACTTTCAAAAGAGCATCTTTGCATTGAAATGATTTTTTTTTTTTTTTTTTTTTTTTTTTTTTTTTTTTTTTTTTTTTTTTTTTTTTTCTTTTTGGTATGTGGGTAGCTCCCTGACTGGGAATCGAACCAGGCCGCAGCGCTGACAGCGCAACGCTGAAGCCTTAAGCCACTACACCACCAGGGAACTCCCCATTGAAATGACTTTAGAAATTCACATTTGTACATGGACTTGGGACCTTCTTAAATTTAACCACATCTGTTTATTCTAAATCCTAGCGGTAAAGAGAACCATAATGTGACCAGCTGATCAGAGGAACTTCTGCTCCAATTTATGTGAACTTGGTTTCTGACCTCCTAAGATCTCTGTTGACGGGAGAAGATTCCTGAGAAGTTGTTCGCATTCATACTAGTGTGTAGCGATTTCACTTGGACAGTTATTTTCTTTTCTTTTGGTTTTTCTAAAGTGTTTCTATTTCCCAAGGTATTTTTAAAACCTCTAATGTTTTTACAGCAAGGCCAAGTCTTTCTATTGGCAAATATTTGTTATCAGCAAACAATTAAAAGGCCTGCTAATGCTAGATAAGGGGTTTAACTTTTTCACTACAACATTTGGATACGTCTGGATGAGTATTTCCATCTGTGGCATTCGAGTTTACCCCACGAGTTCAAAAAAACTTTGTTATTCAGTGTGAAACTGTTTCGAGGACTGTTCTCCATTAACAAGATTTTAAAATATATTTTCTTGTGGCTTTCACTATCAATAACAGAGATGTTTTGTATGCCATATCGTGTAACATTTGGTAATAAATTTTTTATGCCATCAATGTCATTACATTCTAATTTATCTGTATTTAAATCTAATGGATGCCATTTAGTACGTTTTGAGTATTTTTTGCTAAAATTTAATATAATGGTACATTTATTACCATATAACAAAAATTTAAAATAGAATTAATGTTTATATACAAAGAAGCTCAAAAATGTTATTATTAAATGCACAAAGTAGTCAAAATATCAACTTTTTATTTTTTGTGACTTTTTGACACATTTTGAAAAAATCTTGAAGTCAAGTAACACAGTGAAAGAGTTAAAGAACGGAATTCTGGGGACCCATGGGTGGCGGCTGGGGTGCCATGAGGCCGCTGCGCCCAGCGCTATGGAGCAGTCCGTGAGTGATGATACCGGCCCTGCCCTGCATGGCTGAGGCACTGACTGTTCACATGGAGGTCCATCAGCGGAGCAACAGCAAAAAGAGACATAAAGCTGAGTGAGAGAAAGCTACTTAACAGACATATAATCTTGTGTTTGATGATTACACGTGGACTGTGTTTGAATGACCCTTTTCTGACCAAAATTTGTACAGTCTGTGGTCACTAGTTGACACAGAATTAGTGAAAGACCCATCAACTTGAGCGCACGCCCTATTACCCCTCACATCTTCCAGCTGAATGAAGATGGTCCCAGGAGTGAAATTTTGGAGGAGGAGACAAAGGTATAATTGCAGCATATCATTGCCTTCTGCCTGCAGGTGACCGGCGGAGATTTTATTGTTCATCTAGTACACCTAGTTACAGTCTCCGTCCACCCGGTGGAAGCCAGTGTCAGGAGTAAGAACTACATGGCGCCACTGCGACTGGCCTAAGCATGCCCATGCCATCCAGAAGTAGTACTATTACCTGGGTGAGACCATCTTGTGAGTGCCTAGGCATGGAACCAGGTGACACGGATGACCCTGCACACGCTCGTGAGGGGCACTGCGAGGCTGTCTCCCACGGAGTCAGGGGATGGGTTTGGCGGGGAGTGAGTGCCTAGGGCCTGCATATGTCCCTGCAGCTGGCTGGTGCTGTGGCCCTCAGACACACAGTTCTTGGGCCCCCATGCTTTTCGGAAGCTAGAGAGCAACCATTCTCTTTGGGTTTCTCAGATGAACTCCCTGCCCCCACTGATCACAAGTTGGTCAGGACACGGGGGTCTCTAGTGGTCCTGGAGACCTCAGCGTGTGGCCTGGGAGGGACACCCAGTGACTCAGGGTGGGATCCCAGCCTGGCCTCCAGGCCTCAAACCCTGGCTTCACATGGCAGGTGTGGCGGAAGGAAGGAGCCCCATTGCTGGGGCTCAGGTCCTCTCTGACTCCCGCTGTTGCTGCTCTTTTGTCTCCCTACAGGCAGATGGGGGGTTCTGACCCTGTCCCTCACTCCATAGATTGCTGACAGGCTGCCCCTTCACAATTTTTTCTTTAAGGAGCCTACAAACCAAGCAAAGAAAGAAAGAAGAGAGAAAGAAAGGAAGGAAGGATGGAATGAAGGAAGGAAGGGAGGGAGGGAGAGAGGAAGAAAGAAATTCTGGGCTCAGAGGCCTATAATGAAATTGTATTGTGGCTTTCGTGGGATGAATTGCCCTATTAGAAAAATCATGAATGTTGACATTTGACAGCTGAAGGTAGAATTTTGACTTTCCAGTCTAAAAGGTACGAGTTTGAGAAAGTCATTGTTTTCCCATTGATAAAGTGAGCACATTAATACCTCTCTCACAGTCCTGAGTGTGTGTGTGTGAGTGTGTGACACTAAAATAACATCTAACCAAACAAACGAAAAAAAGCACATTTCTCTTCTCTTAGCTGGTTTCAGTGCCCATGAGACAATTTTATCAACCTTAGTTTTAAACATTCTATTACTGTTTTAGTGTTCAAACTCCCAATTAGGAAATTCTTTCTTACACTAACTTGCTATCTAATCGAAATCTCTTCTTTCAATTTATTCTGTAAAATGAAAAAAAGCTGATTCTCATGCTAATCAGTCTGCCCCTGAAGGCCTAGATGTGGGAACTGAGAACATAAAGCTCATGCAGAGTGTCACCAGTTGGTGCACTTTCTTTGCCAGTAAGATAAATCACACTTGCTTGTGGAGCTGGCGGAGGAAGGTGATCATTCTCGTATTGATTCTGAACCCAATCTTCCGAAGAAGGGAGTATCACAGAAGTGTAGAGGAAATGCATTCACCGTCACGGACTAAAAGAGAAATGTGCTGTATAAACAATTACCGCATTTGTACATCCTGAAGTTTCTCGGGCTCAAGCTTTTCCAGTCTATTTGCCCTGTGAGAGCCAATGGAAGAGGAAACAGGCATCCTCAGCTTGTCAGACATGAAGCCAGGAGTCTCCATGGTCTCCTGATTCCAAGTCTCTCCAACCATTTGCCTCTTCGTTGCCTCTGAGGCAGAAGTACGAAGGATCGATGGGCAAAATCCTCCCTTTGTGTGGTGCTTCCAAGGCATTCAGCATAGTGCTGGCACCTGGAAACTGCTGTGATGACTGATTATTGTCTCAGAGAGCTGCTTCTCTCACCACAGTCAGCCATCATAATTTAGGAATGTCTGGGCTTTCAGATGAAGTCTGCTTTTCCCTTCTCTCTTGAACTTGATCTGGTCAATACAAAGGGAAACTTAATTGCAATCCCTAGCTAAGAAAATCTTCCATAAAAAGACATGTTATGCAGATTTTTATTTTATGTAGACAACTTTAAACCCCTATGTTGCCAAAGGGGCAATTAGCTAATTAAATTAGTCCCAAGACATCACTTTGATAATTTATGATGTCAGCAAGTCCTCACGGTTTGATGGCACTCAGTTCTGAGAAGGACACTTAGGAAGTACAAGCTATGGCTATAGTGGACGTTTGTCATGACATTTGGTTTTCCAGTACCTGAACACCTGCCCACGTTTGGGGAAATTTTCATCTTATGAAGTAAAAATTTCCTATCACCAAAGAAGGTGCAAATGCCAAGTACTTGCTTTCCTGGCCTTTCTTACAGCCAGAGCATGAGCATGTGACTTGGTGCTGTGGACCGAATGTTTATGTCTTCCTAAATTTCATATATTGAGGCCCTAACCTCCCATGAGATGGTATTAGAAGGTGGGGCCTTTGGGAGGGAATTAGGTTCAGATGAGGCCATGAGGTGGGGTCCCCATGATGGAATTAGTGCCCTTATAAGAACAGCTGGTTCTCCCCCGCCCCTTGCCACATGAGTGCACAGGGAGGGGGCTGCTAAAAACACTAAGGAATAGAGACTAGGACAAGAAAGTGTCGTGTAATCATTTAGGCTCCCGAGTAGATTCAGAGATACTCTCTACAGATGACGTTAAAGGCTATGCAGATAAAGTAAATGAATGCAACAGGTGGAGGTTTGGGGAAAATTAAGGCCGGATGATGCCTACAAAGCACATGCATTGTTTATAGTAAATATACAAAAGCGGTACCATAGTAACAATAACAACGAGAGTTACAACAATAAAAAATAGCTGGTACTTACCTAGGGCTTCCTGGGAGCCACAGCCAGTTCTGGTGCTTTATTTTTCAGGGGACTGTGTGGCCAGTTTGCTCAGGAGACCCCTGAGGCATCCTGTTCAGTTTAGCAGTGATCTTCAATGTTTCTTTCTTAACAGTACTTTAATTATTAGTTGCATTAAATAAGTTTTGGTCATTGCTTTGCTGAACCTAGGACAGAATCGACCATGATAACCTGTTTCTTTTTTCCAATGCCTTCCAGACACAACGTAAGGAACACTTACTTTTCCTGGTCTGCATTCAGAATGTTTGCTGTTAAAATGAAGTGGCTCCAGGCAGGAGCTACCACCACAGCCGACTCCTTCCGGCTGGGAGGAAGTTAGAGGGGGGTTCCATTCGGTGTGCTTGCTGGCAGCTCGGTCACCAGTCCGATGTGCCAAGGCCTGTGAGACACAGCCTGCAAGACAGGTGTCAGGGACAAATATGGCTGACAGACTGATTCAAGTATGTGAATGGGTACCAGGAATGACTACTCTGCTTATATTGCTTTTTTTTTAAATGTTCAGAAAATCAATACAAAAAAGTTCGAAAAATTTTTGGCTTTAATGTATATTGGTATGTCTTATTTTTTTGAAAAAAATTTATTTCTGAAATAGGTTTTGAATGAACTATTTTATAGATCCATGGATGAATTTTTTAAAAATGTGTTGGTCAGTAAATATTTTTAGAATAATATGTATTTTGCTAATATTTAGTGCTCCTTTTCACCTTCAGAGGTATATTATTTTAAACAATGAATTATGCCGTTACCTTATTTGTTTGTATTTATTCATTTAATCCTCACAGCAACCTTCTAAAGTAGATATTTTCTTTTTAAATTTGTACTTAGAGTTGAGGAAACTGAGGGCCAGAAATGTACAATAAGATTTACTTAAAATACTTTGCTGATCTGTAGCAAACTAAGATGATACCTCACTAAATTGTTTGTACAGTGCTGCCAATGTAAGTGTGCAGTGGCCAGTTTGCAAACTTAATTGTCAAATTTTGGGTATGATGACAGCTCTGATGGCCATTCCAGAAAAAGAGTCCCAAAATTGCTTTGAAAGGCGGACTAGGTGCTGGCATGGTGCACAGCTTCCCAAGGGGAGTACTTTGATGGTGACCATAGTGATATTCAGCAATGAGGTATGTAGCACTTTTTCTAGGATGAGTTTGCAAAATTAAGTGTCCAACCTCATATGTGTGGTTGAGATGTCCTGGGTACACTTTGATTCACAGAATCAGGAAATCTGATAGATATAAAATCCATTCTATTACTTTAGAAGTGGCTGCCAACACAGACAAACCATTTCTGACTTGGGTTTCTTATATCTTAGACTCCCACTGCCTAAAATCTAGGTGGAAAGTGGGAAGAAAACCCACATCATTGTGGCTGGCTGATGGGCTTTTAATGATCCCATGTAGGGAACAGAATGATTTCCTGTCCTCACAGCCATTGCTTAGGTTTAACCACTCTCCTCTGAACAACTACAGGAGTTCTAATTGCTTCGAGTCTGAATTCCCTCTATTTGCTTTACAGCTACTGCACAATTTTTTTCCGAAATAAAAATCCAATCATTTCACTGCTCTGCTTACAGTCATTTAATGACCTCCTTTGTCCTTAGGATAAATTTTAAAGCCCTTTGCATGGTGGGTGAACATCTACAATTTTTGCTGCCCTGCTTTCCTGCCATGTAACTTGGGTGGATTTGTCTAAATTTTGTGAAACTAAGACTGGGCACATAACCCAGGCCTGGCTAATCAGAGTATTAAAGACTGGCTCAGGGATGGCCATAAGACCTAATTTAGGTCAAGGGCAGTCAGGCCAGCAGTTGAAGAGAGATTCCTGATGACATCCGCTAAGTCCTATATCCAGCTATGCTGCAAAACTAATTGACCTCTTGAACTCTTTAATAACTTGAGTCACTGTATTCCCAATTTTATGGTTTAAGCTATTTGAATTGTTTTCATATGACTTAAAAACCAAAACAAATGTATTGACTAATACACTAACATACAAATTTCTTCATGCTCTGGCCCAGACTTACCCTTAGGACTCATCTCCTTGTACTCCCAATTCCTGCTCTGTTATGTTTCCCAATACCTTGTACTGGTTTATGCCCCTGAACCCATGCACAGGCTGTGCTCTCTACCTGCAATGTCATTCATTGTCCTACTCTTGTTCACTCTCCTGAGTCTATTCACCATTCAAAATATCACCTGTGAGTGATTTCTTAAAAGCCTCCCATGAAAACCGAGTCTGCTTTAGTCACCCCTTCCTGTGTGTGCTGTCTCCGAACAGTTATTACTCTACACTACAACTACTAGTTTATTTCCCTCTCTGCCTTTTTGTATTATAAATTCAAAGGGACTTTGAAGGGGAAGGGACTGTATTTTACTGTGCTCCCTACCTCCTACGTGTATATATCTGGTATGCCTCTGTTGCTCAGGGCTCAGTAACACCTTGGCTGCCTTATCTCCTGTTTTTCCATAACCATCAGAGTCAATGATCTGTTCAGTTTGTTGTCCTGTTATTAAAATTTTGTCTCATTTGTTCACCAAACAGACGATTACTGAGCAATTCCTGTGTACTATAATGTTAGGCTCTAGGGAAAATACAATCAGCGATCAAACAGTCTCCATCTTTAAAGAGCTCCTGTTCTCCTTAACTGCAGTGGTGTATCCAGGTTCTCCCAAGGGAATTCTATGTCTCTGACATTTTGCTCAGTGATACCCTGAGAGGGTATTAGTGTGGCAGCACCTCAGCCTAGAAAAAAAAGACTCCCAATTTTTCTTCAGTACATCTAGGATGAAGATGTTATTCATGCAATTAGTATTTGCCACAGTCTTTCTGGACTACTACCCTTCCTGGGTAGAACAAAATGCTCAATTATAGCTCAACTATAAACTTCAATTTTGATAACATTCCTTCATCACAATCTGAGAGATGAGAGGTTATTTTAGAACCACACAGAACCAGAAGAAATTAGAATGCATTTAATGCTTACTGTATCAACACAATATCCAACATAATGTAATCAATACATAGCACTCTGTATAAATAAACCATTTATTACAGATTCTCCCACACCTGAAGGAGAAAGAGGGCGCCATTCTCAGAAGTTCTTCCTTTCTGTTTGTTAAACTGTAGTTTACACCTTTGGGGAATCAAATGTTCATTTAAAGTCAAATGCCAAGGCTTGTGTTATCTTTTTCTGTTTCCCTTTCCCTTTCAGTTTTTATTAACTATGGATGCATGTTTTTCATTTTTCTGTGTTACTGACACACAATGTATTATTTTTCTTTCAAGGGAGTGGGTGCTGGGTTGGTGGGGATAATCAGTACATAAAATACAACAGCTGTTGCAAAACATATATGTATTTTTAGATGACTGACTAAACTTCTAATACAAATTATGCCTGATGACCATAAGAAACATTTGTGATTTATTTACTGAGTCTATAACCCAAACATAAAGCTTAATGTATTCAGTCATCTACAGCACTCATAGCTTTACTATTAATTGCACTTAGAAAAGAAGCAGAATAACAATGTTTGGTTGGGATAAAGCAGCTGGAAGGCATATTTTAAGAATACAGAGTGGCTGGTCACCCTTGGTGCACATAGGGAGATGAACTTGAGAAACAGTACTCATCCCAGGAAAAGAATGCACTTCACTTACTGGGTTAGGACACAAAGCCAGGAGTCCTAGAAAAGTGTCTACTGCTGGTGCAATTTGATTTAACAAACTGTTATTTCCCAATGCAAGATACATTGCCAATTTTCATGAGCATGTAAAGGAAAATAAATACTTTCTCCAATTACTTTGTGCACCAGTGTCATTGTGGGCTGTGAATGATGAATCTTCATGAAGTCTTGTGGAGGGTCCCCTAGGGCCTGTGAGAATTGGTGTGTGTCTTCCAAACAACTGGGTGGCCAGTCTCTCCATTGGGAGGAGGCTTATGGAGAAACGACCGAACGTTTCTATTTCACCTGCAACTGAGAGTTGGACGTCTTGACATTAACTCTTCATGTCAGAATCAATTTCTTTTTGCTCTGTGTTCCTAAAGCACACGATTCCACTTTTAGTGGCGCACACCCTCTATCCAGCCTGAACTGAGAATCCCTCAAAGGCGGAGATCATGCTAGTTCACCTTAATAGTCTCTATACTCTTGATAGGTATGGATTGGATCTGTTCGGTTGAAGTGAGAAGGATTAAGTTCTCTCACAGACTTTGCAGTTCCATAGCTGATCACACATTTTCTGTTTAATTAATAGGGCCGTAGGTCAATCATTTGCCATGGCCACCTCTGGTGCACTAGTGCCTCCTGAGCCTTCGTTTCTTTTTCTGTATGGAAATAACTGTTCCTTGTCTATTTGACAGGGTTTTATGTAACATCAAATATGAAAACATGTAGAATTCTGAACATTTGAGGAAGAACTTTGAGCACTTGTAGTAGTTCATCCAGAAAGCACCTGACATCATCTCTACCCAGCGGTTGTTTGGCTTCTACCTTGGGGGCTGCTAGTGATCCCAGTGTTCAAGATGTTTCAAAGCCATAAAGTTGGGTCTGCAAACAATGTAATGTTTTTTTTGTTACAGTGATTGAACAGGAGTGTCTTCCTAAGTCGTCATTCTACCCAGTGACAGAAAAATCAATCTAATCAATTTCATGTTTCTTAGTTATTTCAAGTTTTAAATTCAGCATTTTAGTCAAATCCATCTCTCTGATGGCAGCTTTCAGGCCATGCAAGCTTACATAGCATTAGAGCATCTGGGAGATGTCTGGTTCTAGAGAATATACTATGTTTACACCCATTATAATACACAGGTCCCTGGGCACAACCCCTTTTCACATTGGTAGCCGCTATGATGTCCAAGTCCCCATATTTTTCAAATCATCAGCTTGGGCCAGCAGTTCACAAATATTTGGTCTCAGAAGCCATTTGCACTCTTGAAAATTATTACAACCTCAATAATTTGTTTTTTGTGGTTTATAGCTATCAATATTTATGATATTGGTAATTAAAATGGAGAATTTTGAAATATTTAGTATATATTAAGTAAAAGCCATCACATGTTCATATAAATAACATTGTTTATGAAAATAACTATATTTTGCAAAATAAAAATTTAGTGAAGGGGGTTCACTGATGGTGTAGTGGCTAGGCTTCGGTGCTGTCACTGCTGTAGCCTGGGTTTGATTCCCAGCCAGGGAACCAACTAAAAAAGAAAAAAAGAGTATTTAATAGCTTTTAAAGATAATTGTCCATATCCTTCTTTAATACTACACCAAAACTCAACAAGTAGTAGTTTGTTTTTTTTTAAGTGGTGGTTCTTTAAAGGTTAGATGCAATGTGCAGTCTGAACCGATAGGAATAAGTTTTCCATATTTTGTCACATTAAGATCCATTGATCTATCTTGTACTTTGAATGGATCTTCTACCCACTCAGGGTTTCATAATATCATATATTAGCCTGATTCACTGAGTAATACAGCTCTTCTAAATGTTGACATATTTCAAATACAACATCAAAAACTCAGTTTATTAATATCATCATGTATTTCATTTAATAAGTCTTTAATTACTGAGTAGATGTCAAGTTCACAGTGGTGGATAAAAGTTCTCCAATATCCTAATTTTCACTTGAAAACTTGAATTGTATGATGGGCAACAAATTCTGTCATTTTTTAAAGAGTACCAGGCTCACTTGATTCATTTTCAAAAAAATACTCAAGCCTCTGAAGTACTCAAGTCTGAATATTCATAATTTGTCTTTCAGTCTTTCATGGGGAAAAAAAAATGATGTGCCAAGTAGTAGCTAGTTCAATAAAAAGAGCAGCTATTTCAGTTTGTACCATGCTGTTCTTTGACGTATCATTGTACTTTGAAATGTAGCAGAAAGGCTTGATGCATTTTCCATTTCATCACATGGAATAGTAAAAACATTTATACTCGAGGGACTAGATCTAATAAAATTAAAAATTTGTAACGTATCATCGAGGACATTCTTAAGTGAAAGCAACATTTAAAAAAGTATATGTGCAGTGATGAAGATAACAAAGACAAGGAGTATGGTTTGGTGTCACTGACTTACTTGTTGCTAAGGTACCAGCAGTTTAATTCACTATGGTTTTGCATCATCAGTGCAAATTCAACATAGTGAATAAGGCAAACAACATCTTAGTATGACAATAGCTGAAATCTCACAGATATTCTGAAAAGATCTCAGGGACCTTCAGGAGTCTGTGGACCACACTTTGATGGCAGGTAGCCTAGAGACACAGTGTTCTCTTCATTCTAACTATGAAGTTTCCATAGAACTCCAAGCTCTCTCTGAGCAATGTTCAAACCCTTGGCCTTGGGCAAACGTATTGGTTTGTCCCGCATGTTTTGAAGGAGGCACTAGGAATCTGCAAGTCTGCCTCAGGCCCTTTGTGGTGCAATCTCTATCGCTCCATTGCTGTTGTAGAGCAGGGACACTGTGAAGGCAGGACGCATCAAAACACATTTCTATGGACTCTCAGATCCCGAGTTTTGTGCATAAGTAGGTTTATTTTTATCATTTTCAGAAGTTGGTGTGCATAAGATACCCTCTCAAAGACACTTACCAATATTCTAAAATTGAACCCAAATCTGCCTCTTACTATATTCATACTTAGGTATAAATCCCACCTTTTAGACTTACAAAGAACAATTCTATTCTCATTTTTTACATGATCATAGTTTTGACTTTTTAAAAAGGGTATAAAAACCTCCCTGTCATTTCTGTTCTCAGTGACAATGAGACAGACTGGGTGTAAATTTTTGCATTGTCACTTACAAAGTGTGGCCTTGAGCAAGTCATTTTATTTCTTTTATTTTAGGTTTATCATCTGTAAGATGGGAATACTAAATCTTGCTTCAAACGATTTAATGAGATAAGTCTTAAAGGAATCAAATTCAGTACAAAGTTCTCAGTAAGCATACAATAAATGCTCTCTTTCTTCTTTGGAAAATGTCATACATAATAGCTCATGATTTTTCTTAAACTATAAATGTGTTTTGAAAATGTAATAATAATAAGGTATTATTCATCACAACAGCACCAGGATATCAGTACTTTTGCTTCACCAAAAGGAATAAAGGAACCAATGGCTTCCTAGTTTTATAACAAGCAATGGACCAGTAACATGAAAAGTGGGATTAAGGTGTATACAATGATGATCTAATTCTAAGCTCTTGTAAATTTGAAGTTCAAAAAAAAACAAAGTTGAGCCATGTGGAAATGTATTACTACAGGATATCATGGAATCTTAGAAGATGAAAATGTCTCCCAGGACCAGTCTAGCCAGTCACAGGGCAGTGATTGCCCAAGCCTCTTATAGCTTCATGAACTCCAGGATGCCTCATTTATCTGGAATTATGTTTCAGAGGAATATGCTGTTTCACAAAAATAAAATTTTTTTCAGATAATTAAATGACATCCCTCCTAGAAGTAAGACTATTTTTTATTTTAAAATAGTGCTTTATGAGGGTTGTCTGGAAAGTATCCAGCCATGTAATATGAAAAATAGAGGCTTTTATGGCTGGGTTTTTTCCAGACAGCCCTCCTATGAACTGGGGTTCATGAACCAGATCTAGGGACTTTCTGAACTGCCTAAAATTATGTGGAAGATTTTGTGAAGAGATAATTCATAATTTAAAAAAATTTTCAAAAGAGATCATAATCTAAGAAAACCTCAAGAACTACAGTTTTAAGTAACTCTTGAAGTGATTTTTAAAACTGATCACAAAGTTTCTTATTTTATTTGCTACCTGTTGAGAAATGACACATTTATTGGTATTGTTTTCCTATTAATTTACCCTAGATTTCTATAATTTTGATTTTGTATTGCCTTTTTATGGTATTTCTGTCTCTTTCCCTGATTCAGTTGCCTTTTATCATTTTACTAACAACTTTGCTTCTAGTAATTTTCTTTGCCTAACGTAAAGTGACTGGGACGTTAAACCGCAGAAGTTGTTAGAATAATAGTAAATAGGCTTTTACTCAGAGTTTCTCCTTTGAATTAAGGGCACAGGCTTTCAGTAAGTTGGGGACCAGCTTTGCTTTCTTCCCACACTACATGTGTGGCCTAGATGACCAAGCTCATCCGTTACATGCTTGCCTGATACTAGAAAGGTGGAGGTAATGTTTTGCAATGTAGAGTCCACTAGAATGTAAATGTTACTTTGTATTATTAGGCTTTGTGTCGGTCAACTATGCTGTAATCATGCTGTGTCACAAACCACCCCACAGCCAAGTGGCATACACTACTAAGCATTTATTTTCTTGGTTTGCTGGTTTGCTGGAATTTAGTTGGATTTGGCTCAAATTAAGGATGGGATACAGGACTGCCTTAACATGTCTATTTAAACCAAAAGGTAGGAGAACAAGAAGAGTGCCCAGAGATACATGGAACCTCTTGTGGCCTAGGATTGAACTTGGCATCTGCCTCTTTGCTCACGTTTCCTGGGCCACAGCAAATCCCATGGTCAAGCTCAACAACCACAGGGAAGGCAAGTAAGTTTATTCCTCTCAAGGAGAACAGGTGAATATTTGCCAAACAATTGATCACACCTGCTGCTTTTTATAAGCACGTCCAGATATTTGTAACAGGAAAACGACGACAGATTATCATGCCATGTTTTTTAAAAGGCAGATTAAACATTCTAGTAAGATTCAAAAACTTCCAGAAGCAAGGACTGTTTATTGTTGTTCATCCTAACAGTGTAGTAGGGGAGTTCCCTGATGGCGTAGTGGCTTAAGGCTTCGGCGTTGGCGCTGTCAGCGCTGCGGCCTGGGTTCGATTCCCGGCCAGGGAGCTACCCACATACCAAAAAGAAAAAAAAGCAAAAACAAACTAACAGTGTAGTAGGTGATGGACAAAATAAATAATTAAAAATAAAACAAAATGAAATAAATCAAGCAAAGCAAAAACATATTAAAATCTCAGTTTAATAACCGAAGGGGAAAAAATATTACCAGTATTCCCTTCACCATAAAATGTCAAATCTAATTCTGGATAACGGTTTACGGACATTGTTGTCAAAGCAGCTTTTTTGAGCTCCCATAATACAGTCGTCCCCCAAGGCAGTTTCTTTCCTTGCTGTTTCCCACAATACCATCTGCTCTGAGCAGTGTCGCTTGGAAGTCCCTTTCTCTCCCATTATGACAGCATCTTTGTGTAAGTAGAGAAATTTCACCTTAATAACTTATTCATGCCTGGGGAGAAGGATCCAAATGCCGGGAGATCACTGCAGAGAGGCTTTATCAGTCCCTGTCCCTTCCGCAGGGACAGCTCTCATTATTCCTTCCCAAGGATCAATGAGAGTCGCTTTCCTTAATTTAGAACATCTGAATAGGCTTAGTGGAGAAATGCTGATGTTTGTAAGTACTTCCTGGCTTTTTATTCTTTCTTGATGTAATTGTCTTTCTTAAAACAGGGACAGCATGGTCTATGCCTCTAAGATTTAATAAACAAGCAGCCAAGGGCAGGATGTGGAGCAACCTTGATGAGAAAAACACACAGCTTGGCCTCAATTAGCCCAGCTTGAATTCTGATGGATATTAATGAGCGGTGTGTCCTTGGAAAATGGACTCAACTTCCCTGAGCCACGTCTTGTTATCTCTAAAGAGAGTATACTAATATTTACCTCACAGCATTGTGAGTTCCACACAAATTAGTCCTCATTTAGCTACAAAATGGAAGGTATTCATTCGTGCACACTGGGTAAGAGAAATGAAAAGAACTTTGACTCTAGAGAACTTAAAATCCATGGAAGAACCACCAAAATAAAATGAAGAAATACCCTGTGATTCTAATTTTGTATGGCATCTGTACAAAGTCAGACAGCAGAAGAGCAGAGAGGAGCGAGTTTCCAAACACTCAGATGTTATAACAATTGTTCGCAGTCATTGATTTTCACCTTTAAGTCTTATTAGTTTCAAAAAGGTTAATTCAGACAGCATACTATTCCCTCTACTGATGTTAAATGGGTGGAAGGGGACAGAGGTGAAGAAATAAAATAACAAAGAAGGGAAAATTTGCCACCGTTCCAAGTTTCTAAATACTAGTTTTTAATGGAGAGACTAAGTTTAACTTTGCATTTTACCTCTGAACAACAATGTAGAAATAACATATAGACAAACCACTAACTGTATTCATGTTTAACATTCAAAATTACGTGTGTCTAAAATAAATAATTCTGTGATAACGGTAGTAGTGACTAATTTTAAGGCTCACCCTGTAAGGCACTATGCACAATGCTTCATTCCATAGACTTTATCTCACAGACCTTCATGAGGACAAATACTAGACTTCAATTAAAAATAGAGGTATTGAACACTGAAGTATTTAGAATGCTGGTATGGTCACCTTCTAAAAGCAAACACTGTTTACTTTGTGTAGTTATCCTAAATAGGAAGAAATAACCATGAAATTGCCAAATGAAACAAGTGGAAATGGAAATATACACACAGCTCACTATGAAAACAACCAGGAAAGAGCACAGCCATCAGCCCCTTTCACTTAGTTTCATAAAGATATTTTTATTAGCTTAGGGAAGAATATATTTTGTTCGTGTATTTAAAAATCAGAGACATCTTGAATTATCAAAGAAACTTTACAAAACACAGAAACGCACCAAAAATAAACTGGGGAAGTTGAAAGGAAAGCAATATCTGATGGTTAAATTACACAATGCTGTCACATTCTAGGCGACTGAAGGGCATTTCTCCTTGTGTCAGGAGAGCTCTGCAGCATTTGCAAAATGATGTTGTAGGTTGAATGTGTAGCTGAAATTTTCCACTAGGGGGCAGCCTCTTACTGAAATGTGGGAGGATGGTCTCCGCATCACCGGATTTCAGTAAGAAACTGGCCCAGGGAGGCGCACATTCTCGGCACAGCTTCTGAGGGAAAATTTATGCGTCTATGAAGTGATGAATCAGCAGTCACCCAGTGGTGAGTAAAGAAAGGAAAAAGTCTTGCATAACATTAAAAGCCCAGCGTAAATACATGGTTAGCCGTACAAATGTGTGCTCTGAACACAAAATCTTTGCTGGGTGTGTTGAGCCTGTGAGCACAGCTACTGTCAGGTTTTTTTCAGAGAATTGTAGATTTAGCCTTCTTTACACACACACACACACACACACACACACACGTGCGCACACACATACACGCGCGCGCACACACACACACACACGTGCGCACACACATACACGCACACACACACACACACGTGCGCACACACATACACGCACGCACGCACGCGCGTGCACACACACACACACACACACACACGTGCGCACACACATACACGCACACACACACACACGTGCGCACACACATACACGCACGCACGCACGCGCGCGCGCACGCACGCACACACACACACACACACACACACACTGAATTAATAGCCACTATGCGAGTAAACATTTTACGATAGGGAAAGAAGTGAAATAAGTAGAAATTGATTCATTCCATAGGCTTTAAAACCCTGGGTTTTAGCTGAGCGGAATGCTGTGGGCAAGCTGTTCCTGCACTGCTTCCTGACTTTTGTTTGACCCTATACATTCACCTATTGTTTTCCCTTTTTGCCACTCTTTCTCTTGTGTTTCATATTCCTCAAGTGATCTCACCTAACAAAACCAACAGCCCCAGCCCTGAGGAGAGTCGTGACTGTGTTTTTGTAACCAGGCTCTGAATGGTCTCAGAACATTACGCAGGGGCAGTATTTGAAATGTGATACTGCCCAGTTCTCCTGCAAGCCAGCAGGGCTGTCAGGTCCTATTGTGTCTGTGACTGTAAAAGGCATCTGAGAGTTCCCACATCTCTGAGCAACTGGTGTGACCTTGTGTGGTCTGGGAACCGGGACAGAGCCAGGGTGGCCTGGCAAATTGTCAAGCAGGACCAAAGTGCAGCACAAGGTGGCCCAGAGGGATGCTTATGGAAACTCGGGGGCCACTCTCTGGAGCCTGTATTGTAAATGGAGCTTTAAACTAGGAAAGAAAAGAGATCCATTAGACCAGAAGTGTGCACCCACAGAAACTGAAGCCCATGGAATCAATGATTGTTCAGGAAGGAAGAGCCTAGAGAGCCAGACTAGGGTTTGAATCTAGCTCTGTTTACTGCTAGCTGGATGACTTGGGGAAAGTTAGTTGACTTCTTTGTGTTTCAGATTCCTCTTCTATAAAATGAGTGCTTACAATTGTGCTTGGCGCATAATGAGCTCCTGACTTCTTAGATGTTGTTATGTCCTCCTTCCCTCTCGTTACATGAATGGCAGTGCTAATTACCAACTCTAGAGAGAGGACAGGCTAAGTAAATATTGTCCTATGGTCCTCTGAGGCAAGTGGAGGACCATGGCCTCCATGGTTGGTATAGAAACCTAGAGAATGCCCACTGACTAAAAGCCTTCAGCCTTCAAAAATTAGGTTTTTGGGGGCCCAGAGAAGACCACAGTTATTCACCAGTGTCTATGACTCTGAATACAATTGATATTATAGATATTATATATATCTCAAACTGATTTGTTTTCTTTTTTAGAGTCACTGTCAAATGAGCCCCTTGCTTTGTCACCAGGATTCCTCTCTATCTGTCTGTGGTGAGGCCTCTTTGTAGGAATATTTTTGAGGTACATGAGGCACTCACTACCAAAGCCCAGGCCAGCACGTGGCCCAAGCTAAGACTCCAGTCTCCTCCACCCATAAAAAAAAAAATCAATTTTATTTAAACTAGAAAAGTAAAAACAAAAAACAAAAAACAATCACCCATTTTTCTTCATACTGTTATTTCAGTACAATAAGAATGACATTTGTACAAAGGAATTCTCTAGCGTATAAGACTGGGCCATATTTGAAATTCCCAGAAACTTCATGGTACCTGAGCCTCAAATGAAATTCTTTGCTCCTACCTGAACGCAATTGCTGGACATATTTTAAAAAAAAAAACATTGTCTTTGGTTGGCGGCTATTTTTGAAATGTGCTTTCAAGAGTCTGGAGTCTTAGGAATATTGAACAGAAACATAGGCAAACAGAAAGGCAGAGGAACATAAAGCTGTGTTTTAGGCAAATGTATGGTAACATAAGAAAAGCTTAAAACTGAACACTGCTGTTACCTGGGAGCATATCCCATGTCTCATTAAACCCCAAACATCTGGAAAACAAATTTTGGCATTCATTACCTTTAACTCCCAGAAGAATGAAGAATCTGCCTCTTTAGAGAAAAACTCTTGAAAGTGTTTCGTGGAAGTGACAGACGACATCATCCTCATGCCTATGGGAACTGCTCCGAGCATTCGGCCACTGAAAAGGGAGGGATGAGAGGGTGCAAGTCACGAGGCAACTCAATTTGAAAAGTGAGCAGAGATCAGGTGAGCTACTTTTATCGGCGAGAATTAAAGCATCTTTTTGAAAATGTGGTTCTGAGTCAGTAATAATGTCAACAGAATCCAGAGTGTTTTTTATCAAAAGAACACAAGTAAAATCTTGCGCTGATAACACACATGGCCATAACAGCCTCCCTAGGTATTGTTTTCTTCTTTCTTTCTTCTTCTTCTTTTATTTTTTTTTCAAACAAAGTAATCTTTTATTTTTAAAAATAAATCCTTAGAGTTCACAACCATTTGGGGTTCTTTCAGAATGTCCAATTTTATTGACCTTGATTCTGACTCATTCTATTTAAAATATAATTCTTATGCTTCTATTTTATGCATGATCTCATGTACACATACTTGTACTCATGTTCTCTCTCTCTCTCTCTCTCTGTCTCTATCTCTCTATCTCTCTCTCTTTTTTTTTCATATTCCCAACTTTTTATTTAAATGTTTTGATTTTACATTTAAATCTTGATTTTATTTATTTATTTTTTTTATAAATTCATTTTTATTGTTAGACTTATTGGGGTGACATCTGTTAGCAAGGATTACATAGGTTTCAGGCATACAATTCTACAGTGCATTGTCAACTTGATGTATAATAAGTTCACCACCTAATGTGACTTCTCTTTCCATCACCTTATATTTAGCTTCCCCCCTCCTCTCCCACCCTCTCCCCTTTCTCCC
>PVJL010003827.1:78631-146477 GCA_004026885.1 Lyroderma lyra | reverse complement strand
AAAACAAAAGGCGAAGTCTCACGTAACAACGCAGTTATGGACGTGACGTCTCACCGCCTTTGCGATAGGCTGCGGGTTAGAAGCACATCACAGGCCCCGCCCACAGCCCAGGGTCAGGGCTCCTGGGGGCCACGTTAGAGCCTGTCCACCACAGGAACACTGTTGCCTGTTCACATTCTGTGACTGTGGAAGGCCAGTGTGTTTCCTCCTCTCCCTGCTCTCGTGGAGCTCGCGGAGCCGGCCTCCACCACCCGGCGGTCCCCCGGCCTCTGTCTCTCCTTGAGCCGCTTCAGCATGTGCTGCCAGCCCCGCTGCGAAGGGATTCGCAGCTTCTCTTCCAACGCGACGTCTGCCAGTCACCGTCACCGTCAGCACAGCGCTGGAACCCAAGCATCCCTCTTGGCTCAGCCCCTCCCTCACCCCATATCGTCCCCCGCTGACTCTCCTTGCTGTCCGTTCTCAACTCAGTCCGCTCCCCGACCCCTTCCCAGCACCTGGGGACCCCCGCCGTGTTTCACCTGCATCATGGCGTCAGCCTCCTGACCCCCTAACCCAAGCTTGCCCAACCCAGGCTGGCTCTGAATGCGGCCCACACAAATTTGTGAACTTTCTTCTTTTCTTTTTCTTTTTTTTTTTTTTTTGGGGGGGGGGGGTGTAGTTCCCTGACTGGGAATCGAACCCAGGCCGCAGCGTTGAGAGCACCGAAGCCTAGCCACTGCACCACCAGGGAGCTCCAGCTTTCTTAAAATATTTCTTAAAATTCTTAAAATTATTCTGCAACTTTTTTTTTTGCTCATCCACTATCGTTAGTGTGAGTGTATTTTATGTGTGGCCCAAGGCAGTTCTTCTTCTTCCAATGTGCCCCAGGGAAGCCAAAAGATTGGACACCCCTGTGTTAGACTAACCCGTGTCCCCAGCCCTAAGGTGGCCCAACCCATCTCCAGGTTAGGTAACAGCCAGCAAGGATTTCTAATGTACAAAGGCAAGTGTTAGTGCTCTGCCTGAAGTCACCTGGGGCTCTCCTTTGCCCTCAGGCCAAAGTCCCAAAGCCCCACAAGTTTACAAAGCCCTGGAGACACAACCCACTCAGTGCTCCGGCCTTGTCCCTCCCCAGCCTCCTCTTACACTTCACCCAGCAACCACACTGAACCTGTGAGACCCTTCTGCCTGGAATGCTGTCCCCTGCCTTCCCTGTCCACTCTTGTGTTGGTCCCTCTTAACTCCCAACCCTCCTTCAGACCTTGGTGTAGATGCTACTTCCTCAGGAAGCCTTCCTTGGCCTCTCACCCCTCACGGGAGGGCTGCCCAGCCCAGCGGGCCTGAGAGGAGAGCGACCTCTCAGCGGGTGTGACAGCTAAAAAGGAGTGTGGGAGCATTGCTCTCTGTCCGTGTGTGACATGTGTGACAGAACATTCATGATAGCTGAGCATCAGTGGCCCCTGAGAATCCACAGAGCACCTAACGCATGCCAGGCATTGCTTCAACACCCCAGATATTCTAACTCATGTAGCCTTCCGGCAACACTGTAGGTATCATTACCCCAGTTTACAGAGGAGAAACTGAGGCCCAGAAAGGTCAAATCACACCCTAGGTCTCCCAGCTGTGAAGCAGCAGAATCAAGGTTTGAACTCAGGCGGTCCAGACCCAGAGTCGGCTCTGAAGGGCTATGCTGTGCTGGGCAAGCTGCAGTCACTTGTGCCCCTCTGGGACTACCCCACCCCCGCCCCGGCACAGCAGGATCCAGATGGAAAAGGAGGAGCCCAGGGTGGGAGCTGGCAGTGGTCAGAGCCCATCACGCCTCCTGCACCGGGACCTCCACTTCAGGGACCTGCATTCCTCACAGAGTGTGGGGACAGGTCCATTCCACCTGTTTACAGGGCAGAAGGAGTGCAGATGGTTGTAAATCTTCATAGAGTCATGGTGTGGGGGTGTGGGGGGTGGCCCAGCGAACCCCACGTACCAGCCCCAGCCCAGCAATCCTCAGCTCTCAGCTGATCTTGTTCGTGTCCCCCCATGCCCCTCCCCCATTGGGGAGCGAAGCTCACACGTCCCACTCCTTGGTGTTTATCTCTCAGATAGGGACTCCCATAAAAAAGTACGACCACGTGTCACAACCGAGAAACTGAAACGAGTTAAGTTCCGGCGCTCGCTGAGGCGTTGGTGCCCACAAGGCGGTGACCCCGCAGCCGTCGGGGCCCTGTGCTGACGGCTAGACCCTTCTTGTCCAGGGAAAGTTCAACACCCCGAGTCAGGAGAACCCTATTCTTGCCGCTTACTGGATATCTCCTACCTGGTCAATATTCAGATTTCTCCAATTGTCTTATAAGCATCGTGACTTTTGCTTTGCTCAAGTCAGGAGCCAGGCATGGCCCACAAACTACATCGGTGGAGCCGTCTTGCTCTGCCCTGGCACCCTGTCCCCATGCTGATTTGTCAAGGAGATGTGCAGCTATAAAGGAGGGTGCTGAGATGTCACCTGCCTGGGTTTGGGGACCGGCAGAGACAGACAGCTCATGTGCAGCTGGGCCTGAAGCTGGAGGCGGGGCCAGGAAGGAAAGGTCCAAGGGCTAATGTCATAAAGATGCCCTGGCCTCCTGGTGCCGCCTGTGTGGGCCTCAGGTGGAACTGGAGGGCAGCACACGGCTGGACACTCAGCACGGTGGTCCCGGGGCCAGGTGAGTGGTCCCCCACGACTGGAACGAGGAGGGGAGTGTCACTTGTCAGATTGCGGGAAGCAGAGCCTGAGACAAGGATTTCGCGCCACGGGTAGGTGAGGGCATTCTCTTGGGCAAACAGAAGCAAGGGGAGCCGGACCAGGCAGGTGGAATCAGCCCGGGACAGATCCGTGCAGAGCTGCCCCATGTGGGGGCTGCTTGGAAGCAGACTCGGCCCCACCTTGAGGCCAGGAAACCATGCCTTTACAGGCCGCGCTGCAAGGTTGTGGGGAGGGTGTCACTTGAAGTCCCAGGAGGGAGCAGCTGTGAGCCTTTAGCACTAACAGTGGCAGTGATTGGAAATGGGTGTCGGCCCAATGAAGAATTGGGGGCGGGGGCCGTACCAAAGCATCTAGCCCATGGAGGAAGTCACTACATAGACCTGCCCTGCTGCCAATCACTGACCACTAGAGCAGGGGGTGTGGCGGGGGTAGGCCCCTCCATTCCATCCCAGACATGCATACACAACACTGAGACAGCCTTGAGGAAACAGAGCCCCAAAGAGGACACGGGACTTGCCCGGGACCACTCAGGGCCCTGACCGGCACCCAGGCCTCCCGATGTCCCAGCGTGGAGGCCTCCGCTTCCCGCAGGCCCCCAGCCTCTTGCTGGCGAACTTCCCCACCCCAGCACTGCGTCCTGAAGCCCTGGGAGAGGCCGGCTTTGGCACATTCATGGCTCTTTTCTAATTGGCATCTACTGAACCCCGAGCCTCTAAGGGAGCCCCCGGTCTCCCACCAGCCTCTCTGTCCCAATGGCGTGACGCGACACTGCTCACCTCCTGCCTTTCTCTGCTCGACATGCATGCACACACGTGCACACACATACTTGTATGTGCACACGCTCACACACACATGTGCACACACACCCTCAGGAGCTCTCCCTGTCCCCTAGGCCTCCGCAGCATAGTCTGGTTAGGGCCCCAGGGTTTGTCCTCCTGCTTGACCACAAGGCCCTGTGCTCCACTCAGATCTGCTGAGATAAATCTGGGACCACTAGTCCAACACACTCTGTGCTCTCCACACCCTTCCCCACCGTCCCCAGGAGCCCAGAACCCTCATGTCCCTCTCCACTGTGGACACCCCTCTGGATGATGAGGACAGGATATGCCAAATGAGGACTAGGAGGGTGGGTGGCAGGACTCCAGGTGCGTGGCAGCTGGTGGTAACACTGGCTAACATTTATTGAGCGTCTGCTATGTGCCAAGCCCCCAATGCTGCAGACTTTATTCCAGTTAATTCCCACAGCCCCGCCCCCACCCAGCACGTGCTCCCACATGACAGGTGAGGAGACCAAGATACTGAAATGTACCTCATTTTGCCGTGTATAATGCGCACTTTTTTGTCCAAATTTGTGAGGGAAAAATAAGGTTGCACATTATGCATGGGTGGTACTAATTCCATATCTGTGTAAATGTTTTTAATTCTTTTATTTATGCTTATCAGTAAAAAGTGTTACACCAAATTTCTTGTACCATAATATGTTTTAAAAATAAAATTCCTTTATAAATGAAAAACAAGCACATAAATATAAACAAATAAGTTTTTGAATTAAAAAATTAGAACGAAAGATTTTTTTTCCCCTGAAAGTTTGGGCCCAAAATGTGCATGTGCATTATACACGGGAGCGCATTGTACCCAGCAAAATACAGTAACCAGCCTGCCCAAGGTCAACGCCAGGATCTGGCCCAGCCTCGTCCACTTCCAGCTGGCAGCCGGAGGGTCCTGCCCAGCTCTGTCCCCGCCCGGCCGGCCACATTGGAGCCTTGGGAACAAAGGGTATCGGTGCAGGACCCAGGGGGCACCCAGGCCCCGGCTGGTTTCCTTGGGGATACCAGGCTGGCTGGTCCTGTGGGTCCCGACCTGGCTGAGGAGACTGGGGAGGGGTTCCTCGCACTGCCCCCCAGGCCCTCCATCCCAGGTTGACTTCCAAGGGCTCAGAGTTCATGACCTTCTTCACAACAGACTTTTCCCTCCGGTTATCTGAGTCCCGCCCCCAGCAACTCCCCGCCCGGGTGTGTAACGTTCTGGGGGGGCGGGGGGGCAGCTCTCCAGCCCGAGAGAGAATTGTTTCGAGGCGGAAGTGACCCTAGAGATCACAGTCTAGTCCCTGCCCCTGCTGTGCTATGCACCTGAGAGGAACTGAAGGACGGCAAAGAACACCCCAAAACCCCAAACCAGAAGTCTGTTCGCTTAAGGCTCTTTGCCCAACCGTGTACCCCACAGAATTCCAAGTGGGTAGAACTGCTGGACAAATGAGAAAAATGTTCCATGGCCCATCGAGTGTGGGGGATGCCCTGAGTACTAAAATAGGGCGCTCCACGGCAGGAACTCTCAGGGCTTTTCGTACGCTAACGAGGGGGAGAGGATGTCCAGGGTTTCCCAAACTTACTTGACCGAGGAACCCCTCCGCGGCAGACCTGTCAGGAACAGGAGTCCAGGGAACCTACACTTTGAGAAAGGGGACTCTGGCCTCTTGGCTCTCATTTCCTACTGGATATGTGAGCCACAACTCTGGGCAGTGCCTGCTGGGCGGAGGAGCCCCGTGAGCGGGCCCCGCGCTGCCTCCCTGAGGACCCCTGCAGGACCCCCTCTGCCAAGAAGCCTCCCTTCTGTGCTCCCCAGTGGCGTGCAGGCGCCGGTCCAGGTTCTGTCCTCACGGGGGCGTGGGAGAAGTCTGGGTGCTGCCCGTGGCTACCTGGCACCGGCCTGTGCCCGCCACAACGCCCCTCAGTCCTGCTAGCTCTGTCAGAGGGGCCTGAAGAGGTGGGAACTGAGAGAGGGACAAATTCCCAAGCATAACTAGGTCGGGTCACAGAGCAGTGTCACGTAGCTGTGTCCCTGGGCTCGACTTCGGGAGCCCAGGAGGGAGAAAGGCTCAGCCTCCCCTCCACCCTCTCCACTAAATCAGGGGTGTCCCTACAAGGCCAGCGGGGCTGCTGATCAGGGGTCCCGGCCGCTGGGAAACAGCACCGGCCTCAGGCCACAAGCGGCCCCCGCCCCGGGAACTGCCCTTGCCACATGACCCCCCGGACCTCGATTCCTCTCCGGTGAGACCCAGCCAACTTCCTGGGAATCGAGGGGGTCCACGTGCCTAGGGCCTGGCACAGAGCTGGTGCTCGCCAGCCCTGAGGCCCCTCTGGCTCTCCGACTGGGTCCCTTCCTATCCACCCTGTTCAGGATTGAGTCACCAGGCTGCCCCCCGCCCAGCCTCCCAAGGCGCTGCCCCCCAACCATCACCATCTCCGTGGCGGGCAAACGGCCCGGTGTGACTGCTCCAGCAGGGCCCCTGCATTCACACCGGATTCCCATCACGGGGCATGTGCACCTCCACACACACGCTAGAGAGGGCGAAGAAAGCAGCCCACTCCCCTTAAGGGACTTGCTCGCTGGCCCTGTGCCCCACGAGCCATCTCCTCCTGTGATCCCTAGCACCTCTCTCCGCCCTGCCGAGCCCCCCTAGCTCCACTCTCCTGGGAAAGACTTCAGCTTTCTTCACTGAGTCACCAGGCAGCCCCCCGAGTTCTCAGGTGCCCCACAGCATCAACACACCACGTAATGACCAGGCCCCTCAGCAGGGGGTGCGGTGGCCCCCCGCAGTGTTCCCTAACCCCTTCTTCACGGCCCCGGAAACACTCGGAACACTCATTTTCATTTGTGGGGGCACGGAGGGTTCGAGCCCACGAGCTCTGGAGCCCGTCCTCCAGGCTGCGCCCCAGCCCAGGCAGGTACCGGCTGTGTGACCTGGGACGCGTGGCCGAGGCCCTCCGGGCCGTGTGTCCAAATGGGAGTGGGGACCGAGTTTACCTCCCGGGCAGGGCCGAAGGTAAGATCAGATAATGCTTCCAGGGCCGGCTCCGGGGCGGGGCCAGAGAGGGGACCGGGAGGCGTGGACTCGCTGGCCTCGTTAAGCACCGACTTCCCAGCCGGACAACAGCTCAGGGCAGGAACTCGGCAGAGGTTTCCTGCCTTTCCCTTCCCCATCACCCCAAACCCAGGAGGCATCACCGCTGTCACCGGGCGTGGGACAGTCATTTGATTTCCTCCTGGCCTCGATTGGCTCATCCGGGGCTAGCAGGCAGGGATCATTTACAACAGGGCTGTCCAACCTTTTGGCTTCCCCAGGCCACATTTGGGGCCACACGTGGAGCCACTAACACGACCGACAGCTGAGGAGCTACAAACAGGTCCGTGCGGAATTTCCGTCACGCTTTAAGGACGCCCACGAACGTGCGTGGGCCGCATTCGAAGCCGTCCTGGGCCGGACAAGGTGGTTTACAAAGCTGCCCACCCCTGCGCAGGCCTCCGTGCTCCCGGCTCTCCGCAGTCGGCCCGTTCGGGCGGGTTCTGTGTGGGTGGCTGGGAGGTTTGTCCGGTCCTCGTGTTCCTGCCCCAGGAGGAGCTGTGTCCCTGCAGAACCCGCAGAGGCTGTGAGGGGAAGTTTCTCCCCATCCCTGGGGGCCAGGTTATCCCAAGTCGAATCAAGTTCATAGGCTGCCGGGCAGGGCAGCCACTGTTCTGGGGATGGCTCTGGCCCAGAGGGTAGAGGGGACAGCCCAGCACAAGCCCCAGACACAAGATGGGTTCCGTTGCGGCCTCTCTCCTAGCCCACGCAGCCAGGCTCCTCGGCCGAGTCATGGTGGCCGACGTCCCCGGAGCAGCCGGAGTGATTCCCAGACTTGGAGCTGGGGAGCCCGAGCCGTGGCAGGCACTCAGCCCAGCGCAGAAGGCGACCCAGCCCGGCCACCTGCCCCCGGAAGAGCCCCAGGAGGAGCCCCGGAGGCAGAGCGGCCTTCTCAGGGAGCTGGGCGTGAGTGTCCAGTTCCTGGGGCCCTGCGTGGGGGGGGGGTACATGGGGAGGATGCTGGGGAGCCCTGAGGACCAAGGACGATGACGAGAAAGCCGCCAGCTCCCTCCTCCCCAGTCATCATGGAGAGGCCGCGGGAGGGGGCGAGAGGCTGTGTGCACCACACCGACGCCCTCAGTGCCGGCTCAAAGGGGCCTCCACAGAACGCGTCCCCTCCCCTTCCCTTCTCTTCCCGCTTCCTGCAAACCCAGGTGCCACCGGCGTGGCCGCGGGTGGCAGGACAATTGCTTCCTCCCCACGGCCAGCCTTCGGGAGGAGCGGTCCCTCCTCACAGACCCCCCAGGAGCCCTTGGAGGGTGGTAGCAAACCCATTTCAGCCAGCTGGTCGGGGGCACCCATGAGCTCCTCCAGGGCCAGGCCCCTCACGGGGGCTCCCTGCTCCCTGCCCAGGCCTTCCACATTGGCATCGCTCTGCTGCACGTGCTCCTCGGGGGATACCTGGCCTCTGCAGTCAAGGACCTTCACCTGGTGGCGCTCAAGTCCTGGTATCCGTTCTGGGGGGCTGCCTCTGTGAGTGGGAGCCAAACATGGGCCGGGTGTGGGGGCCAGCAGGTGGCCTGGGGGACCCTGGAGTTGGGGACCGCATGCAGAGCGGGGCAGCGAGAGCGCGTAGGAGGGAAGCCCAAGCCAGCCCCTTCTCCAGTGCCCCGCTCTGCTCCTGTCCTCCGGGCGCCCTGGGAAGGCCCCCTCCCCAGACAGCGAGCGCCCCGGGCTCTGGCTCTCCCCTAACCCCTGCCTCCGGCAGAGAAGCAGGTGAGCGTGAGCAGGGGTGCCCCCAGCCTCCCCGGGCTGCCCGGCAGCCAGGCTGACTGCGTGCAGCAGCACGTCCCAGTGCACTAGGCCTCGTCCGGGTCGGTGGGTGGGAGCACTGGGTGTGAGAAGCGGCTCCTGGGGGCCTGGATGGGAGCCTCCTCCCTGCGTCCCTGGCGGAGTCTGGCTCACGTGCTGGCCCAGTCCCGCAGCACCCTGTAGGGCCGGTGTCCCAGGCCCCCATGGTCACTCGAGTCCAAGCTGTCCGTGCACAGGGATGGTACTGTCTCCACATGCGGTACCCATTCACCCGGGGCCCCCGGTGACCGACACACAGTAGGCCCTCAGCAGACGTTTGAAAGGGTGGCAGAACCGGCTGGAGACCTGGGAACAGACAGCTAATCTCCGCATGCAGGGTCTGCGTGGAGGGCACAGGGCGGCGATCCCCGGGGGCTGGTACAGCGGGAGGCGGGCGGGGCTGGGAGCCACCCTGACCCCAGGCGGTGGGGGTGAGCGAGCAGCGGGCCCAGCAGCCTGGATGGAGCAGGCGGCCGCCCCTGGAGCGCCCTCTGATGGCTAAACGTGTTCTCAATCCCACTGGCCACCAGAGATGGGTTTTCTTGGAGAATGGAGGGAGGGGGAGGAATTTGTGGGTTTCAGGGGGCCCCAGCTTCTCTCTGATAATGGTTTCCAATCTGGCCTGCAGTTCCTCATGTCAGGGGTCTTGGCGATAACGATGGAGGCTGTTTCGAAAGCGTACCTGGGAAGTTGGAGCACTGAGGTTACTGCCCCCCATCCCCAGCGGGGGGTGGGGGGGCCTTACGAAGGGGCATCTGTGGGCGCTGGGGACTTGGGCGGCAGCTGCCAGAATTGGCCGGGAGCGGGCACGAGTCTTCGTCGCAGCGGAGGGCGCCCCACGCCCAGGAGGTCGCCCCTCGCGTCCCGGCCCCAGCCGCCCCCACCGCCCCCATCGCCCCCACCACCCCCACCGCCGTTCCAGCCACCGTCTGTGTGTCGGGCCAGGAGGCCTCATCCAGCCTGTCCCCCACGTAGTGGCCGGCCGAGCGGCTGTTCTCAAGTGTCGGTGTGACCGCATCCCCCCACTGCTGTCATCCCGCTTCCCCGGTGCCCTCAGCTGGCGCCAACATCAGCAAGTCGGCCAGCCCGCGCCGTGGCTGCGTTTCCGGCTGCTCCGCACCTCCGCGTGCCAGCCAGGCCCAGCCGGCCCTGCGCTGGGCTGCCCCGCCCCAGCACCCCTGCCTCCCCCAACGCATGCCCCCGCCCGGCCTTCGCTTACTCCTGACCATCGTGCAAGACTCGGCTCACGTGCCTCGTCTTCCTGGAGGTCCTCCCTGGCCCACCATGATGGCTCCTGTGTCCCACAGCTCCCGGGACTTGCCTGTCGCCTTGTCTCTCTCCCGTGCACTAGGCTGAGTGGGCAGCAGGTGTCTGAGCATCTTCCTAGCCAGAGGGGAGGGGCAGGGGGCGGGCAGGCACTCAATAGACACCGATGACACCAACTTCATGGCCTCAGCCAGCCTCTGCCCCAGAAGACCTGGCCAGTCCACCTTTGTGCCCTCAGCTTGGGCTGGGCTCTGGCTGTCCCCTGCCCTCACAGTGTACCCGGTACGGGCAGGAGACGCATGGCTGAGACCTGCCCAGTCCTCAGCACCACAGGCCTCTCCCGTCCCATGCCTGAGCACAGGGAGCCTGTCACCACAGAGAAACCCATTCTGGCACGAGACGTCAGAGGGCCCCTGTGCCCACACGCTTCCCCATTACAGGGTTCGCACTTGCTAAGAGGCCCTTGGAATCAGCCTCACCCAAGATGGCAATGAGCACGCTGGGCGGGGAAGGGGGAAGACCAGGGTGAGCACGGGGCACCGCCAGGGCTCCTCCCGCCCTTTCCTGTGAGGATGGGGCTGGGTGAGTGGCCACGCGGGTGTCAAGTCCCCGATCAGTGGACACATTTGATGTCCGGATGGCTGGAACGGCTTTGAGAGGGAGATGCGGTGGGAGCATCCTTCTTTATGACAAAGCCCCACGAGCTGGAGGCAGCTGCTGGGTCCCCCAATCCTGTCCCCTAGAAGATGGGGGGCCACTGGGACCTCCTCAGTGACCAGCCAGCTCAGAGAGTCATGTTTGGACAAGGACCTTTAGCTCAGAGACGGGCAGTCCTTCCTAAGATCACAGAGCGAGGCGCGGGCAGGCCCAGATGGAGGACCTGGATCGAGTCCCTGACCTTGGGACAACAGTCAGCCCTGTGATTTTCTGCTCGTAGAAGGTGCTGTGCCTGACAACAAACGCTGCCAGCTGCTTCTGCGTGCTGGCCGGCCTCTTTGTCATTGCCAAGGATCTCTTTCTGGAGAGCCCGTTTGAGTCCCCGATCTGGAGGCCGTACCCCAACAGCACAGTGAGTGTCCAGGCCCCCGGAATCCTGACCCCCGGAAGGCGCTGCCCAGGGCTTGACTGAGAGCACGTTTCCAGCTCTCAGAAAACCTCTCCGGGAGCCCAGGCGGAGGTAGCAGGGCCCTCGGCCCCCGGCTCGCACCCCACCCTCCCGAGGCCTGGTACAAACAGGGATGCTGGCCTTGTCTCTGGTCAACATCACTCACATCACTGAGTCCCACTTTTAGAGACGGGGAAACTGAGGCCCAGAGAGGGTGCGGGGCCGTCTGAGATTAAGCAGCAAGTTGGTGGCAAATTCAGGTCCACAACCTGGCACTGCTGGCTCCCTGTTTAAGCCTCCTTAAATACCGGAGCCCCAGGGACCCCACTATCTGTGAGCCCCACAGCAGCCTTGCAGAGCTGGCTGAGGCCACTGTGTTACCCTTGTTTAATAGGTGGACACTGAGGTCCAGAGAGGCTAAAGCAGTGGACCAGGGTCACACAGCAAGTCGGGGGAGCAGGGAGGACTCAAAGCCAGATGTGCGACTCCAAACCCGGTCTCCCCCTCAGCACAGCCGCCTCTGAGCGGAAGGTGGAGCAGCCACTCCACGTGGGTGGCTGCGGGCCTCCGGGTCGGGTTCCAAAGGTTCTGACCACGCTGGCTCACTATGCCTGATCGCCGTCCACTGAGCACGCGCACGTGTGAGGTTTGCATGCGCGCGCACGTGCACAGGTGCGCACACACAGACACACGCATGGGTGCACACGCTTCCCCCCCGAAAGCTCTGGCCCCAGGGGTGTCCCAGCTCTCCCCTCCCCAGCTGTAAGAGGCACTCCCTCCCTCTGAGCCCCCGGAACCCCACCTAAGTGGGGTTGCATGAGATGACATGTAAAGCCACCTGCAGTTCTACCAGGGACACACCAGGTTCCCAGCCCTAAACGTTAGGCAGGCCTCACTGAGGACACACAGAGCTGGACACTGGGTGTAGAGCAATGACACAGACAAACGCAGTCCAGCCCCACACAGCGCCCCCTCCCCATGCACGCCTGGGAGCAAAGCCCCCATTGCCCTCTGACCCTGGGCCACACCGCCCATGCAGGCATCTGGCGAGGCTGCACCCTGCCTCTGTCCCTCTGTCCCTCCGTCCTTCCCAGGTCCACATACAGAGGCTGGAGCTGGCCCTGCTCTGCTTCACCTGCCTGGAGCTCTTCCTGACAGGGGCCACGGCTGTCATGGCCTGCAGGGACGACCGCCTGCCTACAGAGGTGAGGGACCCTCAAGACATGGGGACATGGAGCAAGAGGGGGCCCTGAAGGGGGAGGTGCGGGCGGCGGGCACGCGCGGCGCACGGCTCTCACTGCCGAGCATTTATTAAGTGGGGTCACAGAGGCAGCCCACAGTCCAGTAGGGGACACGAGGCACCGGAGACAGAGAATGCAGATTTGAGGTGAAAAATGTAAGGCCACCAAAGAGGAAAGGACATGGGTGGTCCCAACAGGCCCCTGTGCTCCTGGCTCCGAAGGCCATCCTTCTGCCCGCCATGCTGGCTCTGACCTTGAACCTTACAGCTCACCTGAGAGGCAGGTTCTGCTTTCTCACTTCAAAGAGTGAAGTGAGGGCCCGTCAGCGGGCTATCCCCGGGCCTCCCCTCAGCTCCCTTCCCATGAACAGGGAGGTGGAGAGTCACGTACCACCCTCACGGGAGCCCCTCCGTCTCTGTCTCCCCATCTTCGTGGGGACCTGGAGACGTCCGCAAGTCAGCGTAAACAGCTGCTCGCTCCACGTGTGTGACCGGTGGGGACGGTGGCTCCTCTCTTGCAGAAGGATGACTTGTGCCTTGCTCCCGACACACACGAGTTCCAGGGGCCTCCACCATCCTATGAGGACGTGACTCAAGGTGACAGCCAAGAGGGCCAGCAGCAGAGGTGAAGAGGCCTGGGACCCCTCTCACGCCCCCACCGTCAGAACCCACTCCCTGGTCCCTTCTCTCTAACCCGCCCCCCCGGGGGGCCACCACCCGAAAGGGACAAACGTGCTTTTGCAAGAACTGTCTGCCCCGAACGTCCCGGTGGCTGAGGCGGGGCGCTCCCCATCCCCCATTAGACCGCCGCCTCTGACCGACCAGCCTCAGCTGGACCAGAGCCCGGCCAGGTGGGGTCGGGCGGGTGCAGTGAGCAGGGCCCACCCGCTCTGCAAAGCTCTGAGGCCGGGAGTTGAAGTCAGGACTCCGGAGGTGACCTCCGTCCGAGGTGGCCGGGGAAGCTTCAGAAGCCCCCGCCTCCCCGTGCTATGTCAGCGAGGGAGAGCGCTGCCTCCCCCGGCCCCCAAACCACAGTCCTCCGGGGACATTGCCTGGGGCTGGCTTGGGGACATGCTGCAGTCCCTCGGGTCCCTCCCGGTGGCTTGTTCCGCACGTACTATTGTGTGAGAAGGGCGCTTTGTATGGGCGTGAGCAGGGGTCCTTCTCCCTCCATAAGGAGGAGCTCGCCACAAAACTCTTGACAACACGTGAGAATAAAGCAAAAGTGACTCGCCTCCCACCTCCCTGAGCTCCCTTCTCGTTCCTCTGCCTCTGGGCTCGCTGGGCTCCGCCACCCTGGCTTCCTTGAGGTGCCCCAGACACGCCAGGCACACCCCTGCCCTTCCTCTGCTTGGACTCTCCCCCAGGTATTCGCAGAGCCCACTTTGAATCTGTACTGTCACTGACTCCGGGCCAAGGCTGATGTCATTTAATCTTCCCGTCGGCCTGTGCGGGAGGTTCTGTGACTATCCCCACTTGACACAGCCTCAGAGAGGTCAAGCAAGCTGCCCGAAGCTACCCAGCTAGTCAGTGGCAGAGCCAAGATTTTAGACCCAGGCAACCTGACTCCAAACTGAAGTGCTGCCCCCGACGGCAGCCAGGCACGGCTGCAGCAGGGCCCCTCCTCTCTGGGAGCTGTCCCCCCGCGGCTCAGCTGAGATGTGTGCACACAGAGGCTACGGCGCCCATCTACCCTCCAGCCCGTGGGAACCCTGTCTTCCCAGACAGCCCATTTCCCATGTGGCAGCCGTGCTTCTCCTTATATGGGACAGCAGTCCTCTCTACGCCGTCTTATAGATGCTCTAGGGATCACATGTCCTTGCACTCCCAGGGGTCAAGGTTCTACGGTCCGCCTTGTCAGCGCCTTGCTGCCTCTTCTGGCTGTCACCTCTGGTTCCAATCACTGGCTTGCCCACAGCCTCTTCTCTCCACTTACACTGCTTCTGTGGGGTGCAGGCGGCTTGAGAACAGAATGTAGAGTAGAGGTCATGGGCTCTGAGTAGGCTGACCAGACGTCCCATTTTAAACGGGACAGAAAATGACAGTCCTGTCCCATCTCAAACAGTCCGTATGGTCAGCCTAGTCTCGCTGGGCTAAATTCAAGGTGTCAGTAGGCTGACCAGACGTCCCATTTGAGACGGGACAGGACCGTTGTTTTCTGTCCCATTTAAAACGGGACACCTGGTCAGCCTAGCTCTGAGGAAGCATCAGAGAGAGCCAGGAGCTATGCCAACGTTTAGGACAAATAGAATCTCTCAAAGATGAACGTGCAGGACGAGAAGAAAGAATCTCAGCATGGTGACTGGAGACCTGAGTGCAGATTCCAGCCCTGCAGTAATTTGCTGTGGGATCTTGACTCAGCCCCTGCCCCTCTCTGGGCCTTAGTTTCCTCATTTGTGATAGGACATTGTACTAGACTGATGCTTTCCTTCAATAAATGTAGAAATGGCACTTTTTGACTTACATATACTTTTTTAATCAACAAATAAAAGACTCATGGAAACCACTTTGCCTTTAAAAGGTCATGATGTCCTCCTGGCCTCAGCAGGTGGCTGATGGGAGGTCATGCTGGGTCACCTGGCCTCAGCCCAGCGTGGTCACGGCCCAGTCCCTCTGGGGGTGGTCCCATGATGACCTTCTGGAGTGATCCCACCGCCATAGGGTTGACATCTTGAGCACAGAACACAGAATTTCTAACACCAGGTTAAAAACCAAAAGCAGTCTTTGATGACTATTGATGCTGTTGTTAGATTTTAGTCAGTATTTTTTTATGTATTCAGTCCTTAAACTAAACCTAATGTTTTCCCAATTGTGAGGAAAATCCAAACACACAGAAAAGTTTAAAGGCTAGTGCGATGATTGACACGTTACCATTGTGCGTATTTGCTTCCGGTGTTTCTCCCCCTGCATGTACGTCCCTCGCACACACGCAGGCACGTACACACACGTGCACACTGACACTTCATCTGCATACTTTCTTGCTGAACTATCTGGAAGTAAGTTGAGGACACCATAACCCTTTGTTCTCAAATTCTTCCACCTACATTTTTCCTAAGACTGTGCACATTCTACATAATCACAATATCACTATCACGCTAAAAGAATTAAAACTTCAAAGAGGCTGAGCTGGGTCTAAAAGGGAGGAACAGTGTTTTTGGCAGAGGGAACAGCATGGGCAAAGGCGTGGGATTAGAGAGGCAGGAAGCAATCACGGTCTCCAAATACAGGAAGCCCTTCCACATAGGAGTTAGCATGCACAGCTTAGGGGGTAAGATAACAATCAATGCTGTGCACTGCATGGTTGTGTCCCCCCAAAATTCATAAGTTGAAACTCTAATCCCATCTTACCTATTCTTAAATATTAACTCCTAACTCTTTTAACTATTCTCTTCTCTTCTCTATTCTGTTCTCTACTATGATTCTCAAACAATTGCCACCACAATGTGAGTTCACCATTGTCCAGAGAACAATTTTGCATTATCACAATAACTAGAACACGGTAATGTTACAACATTCTCCTGAGAAATCATTATCAAAAACTGTGCTCATGTGAGGTTTTGTCTTCATTTATTCATTCATGCAATAATTTTTTATTGAGCAACTACTAAGTACCAAGCACTAATTTGGACTCCAGGAATACAGTAACAAACAAAACAGGGGGAAAAAATCCTGTTCACAGGAAACTGAGTCAGTAATTCTAGTCAGTAAGAAAAAAAACAACAAGCAAGTAAGCAAGTAAAATATACTAATATGTAATGACTAAGGAACAAGGAAGGGTTTGCCCACCCAACCTTTTGCTAATGAAATAATGGGGCTCTGATTGGACATCACCCTGGCCAATCACAACTGCCCCGGGAGAGGATGCAAAAAAGCCCACAAGACTTTCTCCCTTGAGCTAGACACCTAACTGTGAGCAAACACCTTTTGTTCCAGTTACTTTTGCTGTGTAACAAACAACCCCCAAAACTTCATGGTGTAAAACAACCATTTTACTATGCTCACAGATTCTGTGGCACAGAACTTGGACAAGGCATAGAGTAGAGTGGTTGTCTCTGCCCCATGATTTCTGGGATCTCTGCTAGGCAGATTCAAAGTGAGGAGTGACCTGACAGGTGGGGGCTGTCATCCAGAAGCATCTGGAAGCATCTTCACTCATGCGTTGCAGATTATATGAACACTGTCACTGGTCTCCGTGTGGGCTCTCCACCCGGGTTGGCTTGAGCTTCCTCACAGCATGGCGGCTGTGAGAGCCAGTAGAAGCACGTGGCATTCTTAGCATCTAGCCTCTGAAGTCACACAGCAACAGTTCTGCCCCACTGCTTTGGCCAAGGCAATGACACAGCTCATCCAGTTTCGGGGGTTGGGAAACATAGATCCCCACTACTCAGGGAAAGGGGTCTCAAGGTCACATGGGGGAAAAAACACGTGGACAGGAGACACTGCTGCAGCCAACTTTAGAAAGCGCGCACTCCTACACCTTCTGCACGGGCCATCTGCATCTAGCCTGAGTCAACTCGCAGGCAGAGCCAAAACCGCTCAAGCAGAGAGTGATCGTATCTGAGTGTTGAGTAATATTTTATTTTGAGCAGAAAATTTAAAAGGCAGAACAACCCTTCGATTGATCAACCCCCTGCTCTGCAGGGACGGCTCTCTTCACGACCTGAAGTTTCTGCCTTGTGCCTTATTTTTAAAGAAGAGAAAATCAGGCCTTACTCTTGATTTAGGTCAGACGCCTCAAACACAGAGGCAGCGAGGTGCAGGGGAAGGGGCACCCACTTCGGAGGCAGAGTCCTGGATTCAATTCCCCGTGGCCTTTCCCCTCTAAAAGCGAGGGTGGCAGGATCATCTCCCCCATGGGATTGCGGAGAGAATTAAGTGGGGTGATGCCTGCAAACACCCTCCGTGCCTGGTAGCCATTCCATCTAAACTTCTGGTGGAACTGGCATGTTTTTGTGAGTTTTTTAACCCACTGCAATAACATGCCTTCTCGTCAATATTGCTCTGACTTTCTTGTCCATGAAATGCACCGTTAACGATACGCTTTTGAACCTGTAAGCATGTGAAGGGCTCTCTGCAGGGAAGTGATCGGTTTGTTTCCATAATGGTCCTTCAATAGAGCAAGACTTGGGGCGTGAGATCCAAGAGCCCGGACTCTCGGGACAGCTGCCCTGTCCTGCCCCTGGGGCTCCTTGGGAAGGACAGCAAAGCAAGGCTCCTGACTCGGGAGAGACTTCACCTCAGCCGCGCTGTCCGACCTGGGGCCAGTTTCACGCCACTGCTAGCGGGGGGCGGCGATGGAGAAACCCGAGGCCGCTTGCTCCTGGCCAAGGCGGGTCTCCTGGGGTGGCCACTGGAGACGAGGCTGCCATATTGGTTGGGGGAGACAGCCAGGCTGGAGCCGATACCACACTGGGAGGGTCAGAGCCGTAGAGAAACCAGAGAAACCAGATGTTGGGGGAGAGGGAGGAGCGAACAGAGGGGGGCGGAGAGGAAGTGAGTCACTGTGAAACTGTAGTCTTAGGAACTGAGACTTGTGGGGGTGGGAGGAGTGGGGGGGCCTGTTTTCGGTCAAGCTCCCCTTCCCTATATAAGGATGAAGCCCCCAGCCGTCACCCACTGTCACACGTCCAAGGTCTGCAGCTCTGCCATCGGAACCCGTGGCAGAGCTGAGGTGGTTCCCAGCCAGGGGATGGTGGCCAGACTGCGAGTTGAGAAGTCCTGAGTTCGAGTTCTGCCACCTCACGCTTGTGTGACTTTCAGCAAGTCACGTCACCTCTCTGCAATGCTGTTTCCTCTCCTGCAAAAATAGGGGCAGCCGTTCCTGCGCAGCTTCCTCGAAGGATAGTTTGGAGATTCAAGTGTTTCAAGACCACACGAGTGCCACTGAGGCAGGGGCCACCACTGCCCAGTTCTCAGCTATATTCCTGGGATTGCTCAGAGAACAAACACCCAATAAATATTCGGAGAATTGCTGAGTGGTGGGGAGGACTCAGGCCCCGCTCTGCGTGGACAGATGAAGCAGGGTCACTCTTCAGGTGTCACTCATTCTGTCCCGCAGGACGCAGCGCCTCCAAGTGTACCGGCGTCACCCAGGAGCGGTTAGAAATGCCGATCTCAGCCCGCCCCCGGACCTGCTGACTCATCATTTCTGGGGTTGGAGCCCAGGAAGCTGTGTTTTAAAAGGCCTTCCATGTGATTCTGATGCTCACCAAGGTTGGAGAAACCTTGCTGTCGGATACACTGGGGTGAGGGTGAGATGGGCTGTGGGGACCACGCTCCCCTTTTTGGGGTATCTACCTCCCACCTGACCCAGGTGTTCATTCCCCAGCCCACCCCACCCCTTCCCAGGCCTGCCTGGGGGGACCGGGCAGCGTGCTGCAGGGGCTGGTGAGGTGGTCTCCTCGGTCTACCCTCCTCCAGTTTCAGCAACACTTGCAGCAGCCGTGAGGGGATCAGATGACCTCTGCAGGTGGCACCCGAGAGCTGTGCAGCGGTCCCTTCCCAGCCCGGTCAGCTTCTCTGCACCCTGGTGATGCCCTGGGCGGGGAGGGGGTGGGGTGGGGGGGGGTGACCTCACAGCAGGGGCCCCAGGTTCCACCCCATTCACCACCACCCCCGGGCCCCTCCTCTTGAGAATCTGAGCCTCATTGTGAGCTGCTGGAAACACAAAGAAAAGATGAACCTTCAAGATAAAGTGCTGGTGGTAGGAGGGACTGATAACCCGGCGTGCTGCGCGCTCTCGGCAGGCCGGGAACGCCGGTCACACAGGCAAAGGGGGCGGGGAGCAAAGATGGAAGGCGAGGCCGGTCTCGGAGAGGTCGAAACAAAACACAGCGAGATCAGGTGACAGTGCCTGTGCTTGTCCAGAGAAACCAACAGCTCGCGAGCAGCAGCTGGGGACCGGCAACTGGAACTAAACTCGGGCTTTCATGGCCCCCAGTGGGAAGGACGGGACCTGGCCACACTGACGGGATGGTGAAGGAGGGAAGCGGCACGTGCCCTCGGCTCTCTGTGAGGAAGTCCTGCGTGCCTGAGGGAGCTCTGGGCAGCACATTCTGGAAGGGTTAGAGAGAACTGGTTCCTTTCCCAAGAGTGTGGGGAGATGGCTGGAGAAGCAGGAGACGTTAGACCTAGAAAGAAGACAATTCTGGGGAAGCTTCTGGAAAACTGCAAATACTTAAGAGACCTCTGAGTGGAGGAGGGGGCAGCCTGGCCCTGTGTGCTCACGCGCAGCTCCAGCCCAGTGACACGTGTGCCTCTTCGGGGTCCTGCCCTCACCCCAGCCACGCTCAGCAATGCCTCAGTTGCCAAGTCCTTACACGTACTCGGCCCCTGTCCCCCAGTCCTGGGCCTGATGGATCTGAGAGTCAGGGCCTGCGTGTGGAGTTGGGAAGCCCTGAGTTCCAGTCCTGTCCTTGCACCAGGCCCCCTCCTTGAGTCACCAGGCACCAAATCCCAGCCTCTCCCAGCCTCGGATTTGCTTGTGGCTGAACCAGGGCTGTTCAGCCCTGCCCTGGGAGGTGGTAATGAACCTCTATGCTGGTGCAGGCCACCACCCTCCTGCACTGATGCCCCAGGGGATTAAATGAGCACCTAGGAGAGACCCAGCACTTAGTAAGTGCTCAGTTAGTGCTGCCGGTGACTGCCACATCCTTTCTCTCCTTATCTCTGATCTTGGTCCCCTAGCAGAGGGCTCTGGGGATGCACGCACCTGACATCTAGGGACTGTCACACCCTCTCAACAACTGCACCCTTGGCTGAGACTCGGAGAAGAACACTGATCCATATCTTTGGTCATCTCCGAGTGCTGAGACTCAGAGAAGAACACTGATCCATATCTTTGGTCATCTCCGAGTGCTGAGACTCAGAGAAGAACACTGATCCATATCTTTGGTCATCTCCGGGTGCATGGTTTCCTTCAATCAGCAGATCTCAGGTTACATAATAACCCTCCAGCACTCTGCCCAGGGTGTACACACAGAAAGCCACAGCCAGCCCATGGGGTGACGTGGCACCCAGCACCTCCCAGTGCTCAGACCAGGGTCAGTGAGGAAGGGGTGAGAGAGGCCCACGTGAGGGCAACTGTAAGGCAGGAAAGCATGCCAGCCCCAGGACTGCACTCCCGAGTCCTCGATGTCCAGCTGTGTGACTGGGCCAGCACCTTTGCCTTCCTGTGCCTCAGTTTCCTCACTTGGGTCACAGGAAGATTAACTCTTAAGGGTTGTGGCTCTGCAGTCAGACAGACTGGGTGAGGATCCCACCTCCACCACTTACTTGCTGTGTGACCTTTACAAGTGTCCCAGCCTCTCCGTGCCTCGGTTTCTTTATCTGTGAAATGTGGGTAATAACAACAGCACCTGCTTCACAGGGTCGTTGTGAGGATTGTGTGGGTTTGTATGTACAGAGCGCTTGAAAGAATACCTGGCCCAATAATTGCTCGCCCAGTGTTTAGGCCCCAGAGCTCACTCTGAGACAAGGATTTAAGTGCAAATATCTGGTCAGAAAATGACCTCAGTGAGCAGCTGCAAGCGAGAAAGTGTGGCAGGGACAGGGAAGAAGCCAGAGGAGAGTGCACAAATGACCAGGTTACCTTCATGGACAACCAGGGCTCAGTCCTGGGGGTCCTCTGGGGGACTGTGGGGAACCCCCCTCAGCACCCTCCCACCTGAGAGCAAGGAGGCTAGGATGTATGCAGAAGGAAGCAAAGGAGTGTAAGGAAACAGAGTCCCACAGAGACAAGCTTTTCTGGAAAATTCAGGGGTCTCCCCTGGGCCCCTGCACCCATTTATAATGGCAATGACAAACAGATCAGGTGGGAGTGGAGGGTTCTGGGTCAGAGTTCGCTCGATGCCTGGGCTGATAAAGGGTCTCCACACATGAGTGGTACCCAAAGAGCCCCTGTCTGTAAAACATCTCTTCCTCTCACACTACCCTGGCAGAGACTTCAGATTACCCTCTGAAGTGCTTTAAGCAGGGCCAACACATAATGCAATCGGCATCTGAGAGTCATCCCAGGGGCTAGGGAAGCAGGAAGCTGAGGGGACCCGACGTAGGGCAGTGGTGCTGGGGTGGCCTGCAGTGTCCTCCAGCAACCGTGGTAATGCACATGGGACATGCTTATGAGCAGAGGGCCATTCCAGTTCTTCAGGCAGGTGTAGGAATTTAAGGAACTGAGAGTTGGGAGCTGGAAAAGCTGGGCGAAGAAGGTCTGGGTGAGCAAGAGCTTCACGGCTGGGCAGGGGACAGCAGCAAAGCCTCCCTGCAGCGCTTTCCTTGGCCCAGGATCATGGGGGCACTGAGCCTGCACATGGGGCCTCTGGGAGGGGCCAGGAAGGCAGGGACTGACACATGGTAACAGCACAAGGGTGCAGCTATTTCTGATGACACAGAGAAACACTGGAAAAGCCATGCCATCGCCTTACCCTTAGGCAGGTGATTTCAGCAGGCTGAATTCATCAGGATACTGTGTGCATGGTGCGTGGCACCAGCCAAAGAGTGAGAGGTGTTAAAAGAGTCTCAATCCACTTTTCCATCCTCCAGGAACCTTTGGAACCTCCTCACCTCCTGTTTGATCCCCAGTCAAAGCAGGCTGTACTCTGTCTGACACTGCAGAGCCCCTCAGCAGGTGGGGCTGTGCTCAGGGCTGAGACCTCAGATGTCTGCCCTGACCTTTGCTCTCTGGCCCCTGAGCATCCCTGCACAACTTCCCAGACCCTCTCGCAACACTTCTGCTGGATAAACAATGGTTTCTAAAAGAAGACACTGGGTCGGCAGGACAGGAGCCCTGGGATTCCAGAGGGCCACCCCCAGGCAGTTCTAATAATAACACTGGAAAAGAGCTGGGAATGGGTTAGGCAACTTCCAAGAAGTTCTTCCTAAGAGAAGGACTCCTGCTGGGTCCTTCCTGGGTCTCACGCAAAGGAGGGGAGGAGGCACGTTCACACACTGGGGCAAAGACCACTACCTTGGGTGAAGGGAAGCTCAGAGGACATCCAATCTATTTCTAGAACTGGGGCAAAGGAGGCACCTGAGAGGGTATGCAGCGTGGCCACGGGCCCAGCTGCGCCAGGACAAAGGTGGTGCATCCTACTGGTACCTCAACTTCATGCATAAACATTGAAAACGTTTTAAAGGGAGAGCCACAGAAGTGATACCTAAGCACAGGGTGGGAGGAGAGAAGCAGGGTGTGTGAACATCTAACATGTTAACTCAACACTTAATTTCCCATCTCCAGGATTTGCCAGGTAACATGCACTCTGGTAATTAGAGTACTCAGACAGGGTCATTTTTAGACACACAAAACTAGTGCAAAATCACCCATATTACACATGGAAAAAAATGAGGCCATACGAGGGCGAGATCCCTGCACAATTGCACAGGAGTGAGCGGCAAAGTTTTCATCCGCTTTGCCTAAGGGCTCCCTGGATCTTTTTCCAATACTCTTTTTCTCCAGGAAATGGGTCCCCTTCCCTTCTCTGCCTGCACACTCTCTTTTCCCCCATGAGACTTCGCAGGAAAGGCAAACCGGGATCTCAAGCTAGGGCTCTTGTCTTCAATCCACAAGTCAAGTCGCCATAGCCCTTTGCGCATGCGCTCAGTAAGCTCAGCCCCTCGGGCCACCTCTCTGCCCATCACCAACATGGCCGCCCTGGCAATAGCCGCTCCTGCCCGGCACCAACGTGGCGGCCCCTGACGTCATAGGACGGCGCCAGTCGTCCCAGGGCTGCACGTGGGCTCGGATTTGGGACACTTTCAGGCTGCGCCATGGATACACCGGTGAGGCGCAGCCGGCGGCTGAAAGGCCTAGAGCTTGAATCCCCCGAGAGCCCCACCTCAGTTTTGATGGCGAGACCCGCCCTTGTGGAGTTTGAGTCAAACCCAGAAGAAACGAGGGAGCCCAAGTCGCCTCGGAGTCTGCGGCAACCCGGCCTGGAGTCCCCCCGACGTCAGCCGGAGACATGCCCGGGATCACCCAGTCTAGGACAGGGGGCAGGTTTGGGATCCCCCCGAAGGGAGCCAGATCCAGGCCCGGGGTCCCCCCAGAGTCAGCAACATACAGGCCTGGAATTGCCCCGAAGACAGCAGGAGTCGAGTCCCGAATCCCTCCGACGTCAGCTAAAGCCAAGTGGGGAATCACCAAAGTTCTTCCAGAGCCGAGAAGAACCAGACGCGGAGATGGCCCAGAGAAAGGAGGAGCTAGTCCCGGGGTCCCCACGACATCAGTTGCAGCCGGGCCCAGAGCCTTGCCCCGGTCAGCAAGCGCCGGGCCCGGAGCCCTCGCCGCCACTCCAGGAGCTGACACCCCAGTTACCCGGTTCCCCTCGGGATCAGCAGAGGCCGAGCAAGCCACCTCCCGCTGGGGAGCTGGGGAGAGACGGCCTAGGGCCAAAGAAGCGAAAAGGATCTTCAGACCAGGCCCCAGCGTCCAAGAAATTGAAGGAGGAGGTGGAGGTTCCTGTAATCCCGAAAGGAAAGCCCAAGTCCGGGCGGGTGTGGAAGGACCGCAACAAAAAGAGGTGAAGTTAGGGGGCAACTGAGGGGGGTTCTCTGCGGTGTTGGGGCACCGGGGCAGCCTGGAGACAGCAGACAGCCCGTGCGTTAGAGAGGGCTCACACAAACTGGTAATTATAATCAGAATGTGGTAAAATGCCCCGGAACCCCAGGAAGGGTGACATTCTGGATATTTCTGTGCAGTCGTATTCCTCGAGGTCCCTTCGGATTTCTTCTATAGCATCTCATTTGTGTATTCATTCAGTAGGCATTGACCTTTGCCCTCTCTAATGAGGGAGGCAGAAGCAAGTAAACCAGCTGTGATTTGGTAAAAAGCAGTGAGGTCTTCACCCGCTATTATCTGTTACAGTTGTTTGCCTTTGTGATAAAAAGTATTACCAGCACTGAGTATGTAGGACGCTGCTTAGCACTTTAGCAATAAGCCTTGGCCAGGGATGGCCTTTCAGACAGAGGAACCAGCCTACGTCATGGTGTTTAATCTGCACATCAGCCCTATGAAGCAGCAGGCTTATCCTCACCTTACGTGTGAGGAACCCAGGCTCTGCAGAGAAACCACGGGGGAACAGACCATAGGATGAAAGCAGGAGACTACTGCAGTAGAATTAGAACACCTTCAGAAGCTGCCGGCAGGTCTTGTGGATGAGGGCCAAAGGGCCATGGAATTGACGTTTGGGATCTTGGAGGAAGAAGCTTCAGTGGGTGGCGAGTGAGCCCAGAGGCAGCCCCTGCTCCGCGGGGTGTCCCAGCAAAGGGAGAATATGGAGAGAGGGTCACCACTGGGACAGCCTGGCTGCAGCCCCTTCTGTGCTCGTGCCAAATGCCACCATTTGCATAGAGCTCTTTGGGCATGCCGTCTCCCTTCTCTGAAGGGTAGCACTATTGAATACCTACTAGGTGCAGAGCACTGTGCTACATCCTTCTCAAGCTGAGTCTCGATTAATCCTCCCACCTTCCTTCGGTGTGGGAATGAGTCTCCTTTGAACATGGGAAGGGGCTGAGACTCCGAGCGGCTACCTTGCCCAAGGTGGGAGGTGGCAGGTTCAGGCCTGGGAACCCAGGCCTGTCTTCCTTCAACCTCCAGGTAAAACCAATGCTCTGGGACCCCACTGGCCCCAATGCCTTGGCCCCCTCCTCATGTGGCTATTTAAATTTATATTGATCAAAGTTAAGTAAAATTAAAAATCCAGTTCCTTGGTCACACTGACCACATTTCAAGTGTTCAGCAACCAGTGTGGCTAGTGGCTTTCTATTAGGCAGTGTCAGTGTGAACATGTCACCACTACAGAAAGTTCTGCTGCCAGTGCTACCCTGGAAAGATGCAGCCTTGTGTCCTGTGGCTCTGTGTCCAGGTCCCCACTGCCTGATCCATTTGCATTTCTCAGACCCCAGCTTGGGGTTGGGAGGAAGTCCATGCCCAGCCCCGTTCTGTGCTTAGGAGGCCAGGTCTTCAGCAGCAGACTCATGGGGACAGGGAGAAGGAGCAGTGTGGTGGGGTGTGGGGGGTCAGAGGCAGGCAGAGTTGGAGGAGAGGCAGAATCAGACTGAAGATGGACAGGTGTAGGGTCAAGGTCCAGGCTATGTGTGCCAGACACCTGTGGAGAAAGAAGGGGAGAAGACAGCCCCGAAGAGCCACACTGACCCTTCTGTGTGGATGGGAGCAGGCACTGCCCTGGGAGCACCCCAGCCTTCAGAGGCCGGGCAGGACCGCTGACCTCTGTGACAGGTCAGGGCACTGTGCTGTGCACGTTGATGAACAGGAACTCGATGGGAAGTTAAGGTGGTGGTGGGGAAGTAATGCCACTGAGGGAGGACCTGCTAAGGAGAAAAGGCCCGCACGACACCCAGACAGGCTTCACATAGTTCAAGGAGAAAGACCTACAGCAAAGGGGGGTGTGGTCTAATGAACCCCATGTTCTCCTCACCAGCTTCCACAGTCCTCAGCATTTGACTGGCCTAGCTTCATCTTGCTCCCTGACCCTTTTTTCTTCTTCTTTTTTTTCTGGAATATTTCACAGCACATCCGAGGTATGTCAGTACACCCACACACCCTTACAGTGTGCGCTCTCACAGAGATAGTCTCCTTTCCCCTGTGACTGCAGTGTCATTGTCACACTTCAGGAAATCAAGGCTTCCCCTGCCGCCCTCCAGCGCCCACTCCATCTTTACGTTGCCCTGCTGGGGAGGGAGATTCTGAACTTACAGAGAATCGTGCCCGTGCTCGGCCGCCCCGGTGGGGAGTGAGCGTCACCTCCGGAGGCCTCCACACCCCGGCCAACCGCGCTTGGGGGGAGAGCAGCTGTGTGGCCCGGGCTCTCGTCACAAACAGGGATTTGGAACAAGGTGACCTTGGGCAGTTATTTAAGCTCTCAGAGCCTTGCTTCACTCCTCCGTGAGATGGAGAGAACCATAGTGCCCACCTCGGAGGCGCATGACCAGGGCTTGAGAAATGGCAGCCAGCGTGACCGGGGCCCTGTCCTGCCCGCGAGTCTCTCTGCAGACCTGGCAGGCCGGGAGGTGATTCTCACTGGATTCGGGGGAGGAAGGCGGAACCCGGAGCAGAGCAGAGCCGTGAGCGCCCCGTCCCCTGTGCAGGTTCTCCCAGATGGTCCAGGACAAGCCCCTGCGCACGTCCTGGCAGCGCAAGATGAAGGAGCGGCAGGAGAGGAAGCTGGCCAAGGACTTCGCCCGGCACCTGGCGGAGGAGAAGGAGAGGCGCCGGCAGGTGAGGGGCCCGCCGGGCTGGGGCTGAGCCGGTGGCTGCTGGGGCTGAGCCGGTGGCCGCTGGGGCTGAGCCGGTGGCCGCTAGAACCGGCCTGGTGGGAGGGGGAAGCTCACACAAGTGCCCGCCGGGGAGGCTGAGCCGGCCTATAGCCTTTCTCCAGCCTCGGGTCCCTGAGGAGGCAGGGGGCCTGGCCAGAAGCAGCACTGCAACCTGGGACCACAGGGTGGTGAAGGCAGTTCTGCCCCCGACTCCATATGAGGCTCAAGAATGGGGAGGAGGCCCAGGATGCAGCCCCCAGTGGCTCTCACTGGGGGTAGGAGCAGTCAGGGTGGTGTGTTTGGGGGTCCCTGCTCAGGTGGGAAAGGCCGACAGGTGGTTGCTGTCATCCTCCAAGAGGTGGCCGCCACACATCCACAAGTGAATGGTTTCTGCCTAAGGCTCATCCCAGGGCCAATCATGCCCTGTTAGAGGCTCAACCTCCTCGGTCTCCAGGAAGCCCCAGCAGGCCACACAGAGAAACCGCGGCGGTGGCCTTGGCCCGTGACCGTCCCACCAGAGGTTATCGGTGAGGCATCACTCACCTGGTGACCCCAGGCTGTGTGTGGTCTCAGCCTGGCCCCTGTGGGGACGGAGTGGGTCAGCCTCTCTGTCATCTGTGCCCTGCTTTGAGTCACCCTGGCTCAGCCTGTGGCCAAGGTCCTGTACAAGGTGGGGCTGCCGCCATGTGCTGAGGCTTTATCTCACTTCCTGTGCAGTTCTGGCTCCCTCTTAGGCAAGACAGTCTTCTCCCTGCCCCCAGCCCAGACCTTCTCTCACGCTGGGAGCCCGAGTCTCACTTCTCTTTTCTCCCTAGGGGCCCCGGCCACCGCTGCTCCCCTGAGTTACCTAAGCCAAGAGAGGCCCCTGGCCACACAATAACCTCACGGTCCACGTCCTGCCCTGGCCCCAGTGGGGACAGCCTTCAACAAGGCCAGGACTCCCTGGGCTCCCATTCCCAAGACAGACCCCATCTGGATGCATTTGCTGAGTGTTCCCAAAGGGCTGGTACCTCCCCAAGCCCTTGCATGTACCTATGCATGTATGCTTCAAAAGAAGCTCATATGATCGTCTCCACTTCAAAGATGGGGGCGTTGAGGCACACAGAGATTCAACAGCTTGACCAAGGTCACCCACTTAGGAAGTAGCAGAGTCGGGATTTAAACCAGAGCCTCTTCCCTGCGGCCTCCACCGTGCCCAGCCCTCCCCCCAGCCCTGTGTTCTCGGGGCACGTGGGGTTCAGGGGGCTGAGAGGCTGGGAACGAAGGACCGGCCCAACCCTTCTCCCCGGGCAGCTGGTGTAGGGGTGGTGCCAGAGGCCAATTTGCATGCGCCTGCGTTTCTAGGTGGGGAGCCGCCCCGGCCCGTCCAAGGCCCTGTCCTCCACTGCCTGGCCCCGTGCCCACCTCCTCGGGGAGTCCCAGCCTCCCCACCACGGTGGGCCACTAGTCCCATGGGCACAGGGATTGCTCCTTCCTGGCCTTCCACACACCCACCTCCAGGAATGACCTGGACCCGGGCTGAGAGGCCCTCCCCACCCCGCAGGGGACTCTGCCAGCTCTCACTCCTCTGGGGCCTGCGTGACCAGGGCGGCCTCGGCCCCCCGACCCACAGCCCCTCCCCCTGTGCATTCCAGGAGAAGAAGCAGCGCCGCGCGGAGAACCTCAGGCGCCGCCTGGAGAACGAGCGCAAGGCGGAGATCGTCCAGGTGGTGAGTGTTGCCCCGCCCGGGGGGCTGGGTGTCAGTTCCGGGGTCCCCGGCACCCGCTCTCCCGCTGCCGTGCCAGGCCTCCCTTTCCCTGGGACTCTAGCCACACCGACGCCCCCCTCGCACCCCCCAGATCCGCAACCCCGCCAAGCTGAAGCGGGCGAAGAAGAAGCAGCTGCGCTCCATCGAGAAGCGGGACACGCTGGCCCTGCTGCAGAAGCCGCCGCCCCAGCGGCCGGCCGCAGGGGTCTGAGCTCAGGGCAGCAGGAGGCCTCCTGTGGCCAACCACGGCACCTGGAGGGCCACTGGACCCGGCGCTGGACCCGGCACTCCAACTCTGACTCCAAAACGGGGACCCCTGCCCAGGTGGGGCTCTGAACCTTCGAGGGCTCTTGGGCAGGTCTTTGTGGGACAGAGCTCCAGAGAGAGCCTGGCACCTGGCAGAGACTGGGGGCAGGAAGAGGTTCTGCTCCCTCCTGCTCCAAGCGCCTTCAAACCAAGGGCGGTGAAGTCTTCCCGTTCCTCAGGGAGCTGGTGACTGGAAGGTGACTCCCCACAATGTGTATGTCCTGTCTCAAGGTCCTGGGTCCATCCCAGGCCAGGAGGCGAGCAGTCAGGAACCCAGCTCCCTACGGTTCCCACGGGCTGCTGTGGGGACCTCTGTATCCCACTGACCCCGTCTCCGAGCAAACCGAATCCAGCACCACCCCACTTTTCAACACTGAAAGATGAGAACGGGGAGGTTACAGAGAGCAGGGTTCGTTCCTCTCTAGCACCCTCTTTCCTGTACCAGACTCTGCAGAAGCCCCAAAGATCTGACAAACTCATGCCCACCCGGTCTACAGCAGAAACATTTATTGAACGCCTGCTGTGTACAGGCGCAGTTCTAGGCACCAGAGGAAACGGACACAAACCCGTGCCCTCAGGGGCGCTCATTCTGGAGAAAACCTAGTAAGTAAAATACGTGTGTGTCAGATGGCGGACGTGCTGTGAGTAAGCAGGGAGGGGTGGGCGGGAACTGGGCCAGGCACTACGATGGGGTGTCCGTCAGCTCTGCATCGGCTGTTCAGTTTGCTGGGCCCCTGCTGTGGGTCCGGCCACGCCTGCCACTCGGAGCATGCAGTGAGCTGGCTGGCCAGCCTCCGGGGACCTCAGCCTGGGGGTGGCTCAGGGAGCACTGGACCGAGAGTTTTTCACGCTCACTCTTGTGCAAATGTTTCATCCACCAACCATTCACTGGCACCAGCTCTGCATCCAGGGCCTGAAATCCAGCAGTCTGTCCTCAAGCCCATGGCGGGTAGACAAAGTAGACATGGTACAGTGGACATGCGGTGACAGAGATGCAAGTTACCCCTCCCATCTACCAGTGGGAGTGATCGCTGCCCAGCTGCTGTGTAGGTGGGGGTGGGTGTTGCAAACATCTGGGGATAACCAGCATCACCCACAGGGCATGCCATGGAACACCAGGCATGCACAGGTGGGAAATGTCGCGTGCTGCCATCTCGGCGCCTGCCGTGCACACTCCAACACTGAAGACTGAGAAGCCCTCCAGTAAAGTTGCCCGGTGCACTATGATTAGCCCACGTTTCCCAAACATATGACCCTGGCGCCCCTTTTCTTTTTCTACCTCATAAACACTGGGCAGTGCTGGGCCAGAAGGGTGGGGGTGGGGTGTCCCACACAGTAACTATCCTAAGTACCTTGGGTATGTCAGGGTGCTCTCACTTACTATATAGTAATCGAGCCGGTAATGTTTAATGGTTAGCATTGCAGCCCCTGCATTTCAGGCAGTGCACTTCACCTTGATTTGCTCATCAGTAAAAGTTGGGGCTAATTAAACACCCCCTTCCACAATGTGGGATAAAGCATCTGGCTCAATAAAAGTTGGCTAAATGGCTAACACTGAAGAGGTTAGACTGGAATGGTGTTCCCCAAACCTTTCCTCTCTCACTTTTCTAGTCCCAAAAATACATCACTGGTTTAATGTAAAAATCCCCCCCACCCCCCACCCCCAATCATCTCGTAAAGCTGCATTCCAGGGAGATGCATCCTGTTTGCCTGGAAGAGTCCACTACCCTCGTTGGGGAAGTCTTATGGTCTTAAGCCCGGTTACTCCAAATGAGTCCCCAAACCAGCAGCATTGACTGACACCACCTCCTGGGAGGGGACCTTAGCTCTCCTGCTGGGCCTGCAGAGTCACACTGCAGTGGAGCTGGAGCTCTAGATGGCTCAAGAACAGTCAAGTTTGCAAGCACTGCTTTAACTCGATTTCTGAAAAGGCTTCACTGAGTCCTGCGAGGCGCTTTAAAATGCAGATTCCCGGGTCCCGCCCTTCAGACTAAGATCTCAGAGGCTGCAGCTGGGTATCTGCATTTTAACGAAGGTGTCTGCAGGATGTTTTGAGCTGGATCACTGCCCCGCCATCGCCCTCCAGGAAGACCGGCAATGCCGAGCTCAGTGCCGGTTCAGGGGGCCCCTCTCGTCCTGGGATCGGGCCCCGCCCCTCTCCGGGGAGGCGGCGCGGCGGCCCGGCAGCCAGCTGAGCAGGCGCGTGTGCCCATGCGGGCGGGAGACTGCTGCGGCGGCGGCGGTGGCCGTGGAGGAGCGGCGGCGGCGGCTGCCGCCCGTGGCCAGGTCACTGTCGTCCACCAGCACGCTCTCCAGCACGCTGCGCAGCGAGTGCCGCAGCTTGCGCAGCACGTCCGGGCACGTGAACACATAGAGCAGCGGGTTGATCACGGCGTTGATGAAGGCCAGGCTGGTGACGAAGGGCAGCCCACGCCACGCGAGGGGCCGCAGCGCCGGGTTGCTGTGCGAGCGCGCCTCAAGCAGGCTGAAGATGTGGTAGGGTCCCCAGCAGAGAGCGAAGGCCGCCACCACCGCCGCCACGAGGCGCACGAAGCGGCCCGGGCGCGCGCGGCCGCGGTGGCGCAGCTGCAAGCTCACGGCCGCGTGGCTGGAGGCGATGATGCCCAGTGGCACCACGAAGGCCAGCAGAAACTTGCTGAGGGCCAGGGCCATCTGGCGCGAGTTGCACGTAGCGTTCACGTCGGGTCCGGGGTTCCAGGCCAGCACGTTGTAGTAGCACATGATGCGGCCATCCGTCCGCGGGATGGTGTCCCGGAACACGAAGTAGGGCACTGTGTTGAGCACGGCCAGGGCCCAGAGCACCAGGCAGACCTTGTGGGCCGCAGCCACCGTGCGATGGTTCTGCGCCCACACGGGCCGCACCACCTGCAGGCAGCGGTCCAGGCTGATGGCGCTGAGCAGGAAGCCACTGGCGAACATGTTGAGGAAGAAGACGGAGGAGTGCAGCTTGCAGAAGGTGGTACCCAGCTCCCAGGAGTGGCCCACGGCCAGGAAGTAGGTGAAGAACGGCAGGCTGGCGGTGGCCAGCAGGTCAGACAACGCTAGGTGCAGCACCCAGGTGGTGACCACGGTCTGGGGCATGCGGCAGCCCACCAGGAAGAGGATGAGGCTGTTCTCCACCAGCCCCAGCAGCGAAGCCAGCGCGTGCAGCAGCACCGACGCGTGGTCGATGTAGCGGATGCTGGAGTTGCTGTGGCTTTGGAGGCGGCTCATCTGCTCCAGGAGAGGGCAGAGAGGCTTCATGGTGACGTTGGCCAACATGGCAGGGCACTGCACTGGAGACAAGGAGGCACTGAGGGGGCCATGCAGGGGCAACAGGGGACCCTGGCCTGGAGATGGGAATCTGACCTGTGGATGTTATGGATGAGGCCCCTGGGGATCAGTAAAGTTGGGCTAAGGCAGTAAAGTAATATCCCAGCTCCCCGACCTGCTCACTGTGGAACGTTGGGCGAGCCATTTAACCTTCCTGAGCCACCTTGGCAGCGTGGATGTCAGTCTTAACAGAACCTAGCCTTAGAGGGTTGTGGGGAGAATAAAATGATATAGAGGGTCCAGCACAAATAACACCCCTTTTTGATGAACTGCTAATCTATACCACAATCATAACCATGTGATTCTGTAACATAACAATATCGTAACTACATTAACATTACTTTGTAAAGGGCGTTACTTCTGCCGGACCCAGTATAGAAGTATTTAGAACAAAACCTGGCACACAGTAAGCACTATGTTATGTCACTGTGATCGCTAAGCAGATAACCTAAGGTCACATGGAGAAACAGGAACAAGGTCAGGCCAAGCAGGACTCCTTTTCCCAGTCCCCTGAGAGCTGAAGCATGGTGGAGGCCTCACCTAAAGGGCAGGAGGGTTCAGCTGGCCCAGGGGATGGAAGGAGCCTATGCCTTTAAAGGATGCTGCTCCTCCCCCACCCCCGGCACCCCCAGACCTTGCCTCTGTACAGATTCTCTTTGCTCCCACAGTGGTGGCTGGTTAGGTGTGTTGACTGCAAACAATGGAGCCAGACTCTCCTCTGATAGTTGGAGAGGAAATAAGATAAGAGCAGGGAGAGAGCTGGGCAGGAGGAACTACCAGACTGGGACTCTGGAGGTCCAGCCAGGCCCAAAGACCCCTCCCTGCCCTGGTAGAAGGCACTGCTGCTCTGCCTGCTCCAGGAAACCCAGCCCGTTCATTCATGTATTCACTCGCTCCGGCACTTGCATGCAACAGATATTAACTGAGCAACTACTCAGGGAAGCGCTGCAGAAGCCAGCCCCTGGCAGATGTGCAGATAGCCCAGATGTGCGCACCACGGCCTCAGCCAGAGCCCAACACCATCTGATGTGAAGCTGGTAGCTTCGGTGAGGGCTACGGAGGTGGGGCACGGGTCACAGGGGAGAGGAGCGCAGGCTGGCCCCACGGCGTGCCGGTGCTGTGGCGGGTCGCTAACCCGGGGGCTTGCTCACAGCCCTATGGGAAAGGTGCCGGTACTTCTCTCCAGCCTCATTTTGCAGGTGAGAAAACTGAGGCTCCAGGGTTTAAATCACTTGCCCGAAGCCACCCGAACAACACAGAGAAGTGGAGGAGCACCAATGTGGCACCCTGCCCGTCCTCTTCGCCCGCCTCCACCCTTGAGTAAGACGTGATGGAGGAAGCAGAGAACGAAAAGTGGGGGTGGTCTTCAGCATCCGTCTTTCCAGGGGAAACTCTGCGGGCCCGGGTGAGAAAACCCACCCACTTCTCCAGAGACCACGCTCGTGGGTAGGATGAGGTCCCAAGACATCCAACTAGAATTTTCCTGGCAGATGAAGCTCCTGAAACTGGGGCTCTACAGGTGGGTAGATGGGGAGCAGTTGGGCCATGCTCCCCAATAATGCTCACACGTGCACTTCCTAAGCTTTAGAGTTTGGGGAGCCACAAGACCCCATTTCTCAGAAGAGGAAACCAGTTGGGAGAAGCACGGCAGCGGCCCCAGTGTTCCTCAGCAGCCGTGCTGGAGCTGGGCCTCCACTCCCGGCAGACAGAGCAGTGCCACCCCCTCTGGGCCCTGAGACAGCGCCCGCAGTCCAGCAGCGGCTTGTCCAAGTCCCCTGGAGATGCTCAGTGAGCGCAGCCTTGCTGCACCCTGGGGGCCCACGCAGATTGGTCCTCGGGCTGCACAGTCAGCCCCCCAGGTTTCTGAGGGAGCCCAGCAGCCCGGGTCCCCTGTTGGTGAGGGGCTGGGGGCAGAGAACACAAGCCTTTGGCATCAGGGGCCTGGGTTGAGATTCCAGCTCCTGGGGCAGCTACCCTAAGCCTGCCGTGTAATCGCGCTGCCCAGGCTGCTTGTGAGTGCGGGACACCGGGGCTCGAGCCTGAGAAAACGCAGCCCTTCCCACCTCTGAGCGGGGGGCCCCTCCGGGCCCTGGTAAAGCCGGCCCTCTGCCATCCTAGCTGTTAAAGGCTCCTCTTCCCCTCGACAAACCGTGCCTTCTCTCATGGGTCCGGAGAGGGCACTGAGGCTGCCCAGCCCCTGGGCCAGCACCTCCTTACCTGGGCACAGAGGGAGCACAGGATCCCAGCCCGGGGGCAGTCAGCTCCTGGCAGTGGCTACAAGAGGCACCGGGCAGGGCAGGCGGAGGCAGGGGAATGAGGCTGAGGGAGGAAATAGCCGCCAGCCCTCGTGTGCGCGCGTGTGTGCGCGTGTGTGTGTGTGTGTGTGTGCGCGCGCGCGCGGGGGTGGGGTGGGGGAGGCGGAGACGGCGTACGTGACTTGTCCCACTAGTGTCAAGTGACATTAATCTCTGTCAATGGGGAGGGGACTTAACTGCTGGCAGCCCCTGCTCACCCCTCCCCCTTTACAAGAAGACTTTTACAGAAGCCAGTGCTCCTGCATGTGGGGAGGTCCCGTGCGCAGAGGGCAGAGCTTTTGAGAGTGACGGCTGTGGACAAGTGGGAGAGGGAGGGCTTGTGCCCGGCTGCCGCCCTGGGCCGCCCTCTCCTGACCCCATAACCCTCCGCTCCTCTGAGGGCGCGGGGCAGTGTAGCTGCCTGTGTATGAGGGGCCCCGAGAGCCTCCAGGAAGGCAGGGCGGAGCAGTGGGAAGAGCCCGGGGCCTGGCTGCCCATGCTGTCCCTGCAGCCCCGGCCGGCCAGGAGGTAAGCCGCTTCCCCTTGCTGGGCTGGGTTTGGCCATCTGTGAACAGAGTGACAGCATCAGCCTCACAGGTTGTGTCAACGTGGTGCCCTCATTCACAGGGCACCCAGCTCTCAGTGGGTGCCCATAAAAATCACTTTCTTTCCCCTCTGGAGGAAAAATGGGTGTAGATGTCGGGCAAGGGCAATACAGCTTTTATTTTAAAAGGGCTCGAAGCCCTGGGATAAGATGACTCAACTCCGTAAGTTTGCATTTAATTGTTCCTTAAGTGCCTTCTCCCCTTTAGCTGACACAGCTTCCTGGGGTCCGAGACCACTCCGTCAGTGTCCCAGCACCCAGGAGATACTCAGTAAAACATGTTAAGAACTCAGCACCCGCACATCAGCGCTACGGGCCCCCCTCCACAGAGATGACTACAAGAGTCTTCGTTAGGCACAGGCTTAACACGAGGCTTAGTGCTGAGTAAACTGGCTGAGAGACCGCACTCCTCAGGGCAGAATGACTGATGTGTTGTGACCGTGTGGTGGGGACAGGATTTCTCAGTGTAGCCCAAGAGGACAGATCAGGAAGAGGCTTGATTAGCAAACTCATCGGCACTAAGAAAAGGTCTTTCCTCGAGGTCAAGGAAGGACTCTGTCTTCCAAAGATGAGTGCCTGCAGCCCTCCCTAGAAAATGGGGGTGCTCCCATTCCACTTTGGGGAAGTATCTTCCTCCCCACCCCAACCTGCTGACTAGGCTGACCACATGTCCCATTTTAAACGGGACAGAAAACAACGGTCCTGTCCTATGGGACGTCTGGTCAGCCCACTGCTCACCCATGGACGTCCTCTAAGGCCACGCAGGCGGTGTGGTGCAACCGGTAAGCCCAGGGACTTGGGGGCCAGAGGGCCAGCATTTGGGTCCCCCACTGTCACTTCCGACTCTGTGGCCCTCGGGGGAGTACCGTCATAGCAATAAAACGTGAATTGTCCAAAGTTCTCCTTCTGCACAGCGCCTCGCCCAGAGGGCAGGGGGTGCCGCACAAGCTGCTCTTTGGACTAAAACAGGATCCCCCCTTCCCTCCTGTGGACGCACCTTAGGGGCAGGGCGCGGGGCGCGGCGGGAGCGCGGACCCACTCCGGCTCTCGGGCCTCCCCCCACCCAGTACCCTCCAGCCGGGAACAAGCCGCACAACTCCCACGGCGGCCCCGCGAGTGCTTCTTCCCTGAGCCTGCCCCCCCCGCCCCCCCAGCTCCATCCCTCAGCGCCCCGTCCCTCAGCGCCCCGTCCCTCAGCGCCCTTGTGAAGCTGAGAGCCCCACACGTCCGACCTGCTCTCCACCCCTTGTTTCCAATCCTGTGGTTGCGGGGTGGCCCATCTCCCAACCCTCCCCGAGGACAGCTCAGGGACAGTTACCGAAACAAACCAAACAGCCCTCCCTGGTGGCGGGGCCCCAGGCGCGTCCTTCAGAGGGCGGCACGTCTGTCCCTGCGGGCCCTTGGGCTGCGTTCCCGCTGTGGGAACCGGGTCCCGAGGACGCCCTCCCAGGGCCCGGCCGTCTCCACGCGCACGGGCAGTGCCAGGGGTGGGCAGGGCGTCCGACGGGAAGGGTCTCAGCACCTCCCTTGGGCTGACCTTAATCTTGACCCCGTTTTACAGATTAAGAGAGTAAAGTACAATTTTGTTTTTTGTTTTTGTTTTTTTTTAAGAAGTGTTAAAAAGAAAGAGATGGGCAAATGGAGGTTTAGAACGCAGCTGGGTGTGGAGCCGAGCTGCTGAGTCCCCGCATCCGCAAGGGTAACGGCGTGGCATCGCCCGCCGTGTTGGCATTACCACCCGCGCGTCCTGTCCTCCGTGCTTCATGTGGCTCATCCTGTCGAATCCTCGCAGGGACCCTGCAGGTCAGTGCTGCTTAGCCCCGTGACGCAGACAAGGAAGTGGAGTCACGGAGCAGTGGAGCACAGGAGGGGGTCCTCCCCGAGGCCGGCGGGCTCTGGCGCCCATCAGCCCCTTTGCACAGATGTGGGGTCAGGGCTCCGGCTCCCCCTCTCCAGGATTTTGGCACCACTTTCCTCAAAGGCATCCTTCCTCCCTTGTCCATGAGGAAGCTCACCTTGCTCTTCCCCTGTCCTTCCAGGGGCTTGGGGGACAGGCTCTCATCATCAGTCAGGAAACACCTTGGTGTGTCACCTAATGCCACCCCCACCATCATCATTCCGACCCCGGTGTTACGGGCGGAAGAGGTCCCCTCACACCTACAGTGAACACAGGACAGCATCCAGGCCTCTCAATGCCTCCAGCCGCCACTCCCTCTGCCACCTAAAGTCCCCGCATTGGTTATAAGGTGAAGCAAGTCCATGCAGAAGGGACGATGGAGTTGAAGAACCACCACCCCAGCAGGTGGATGTTCGCTGAGGGTAGTCCCATCGTCTCAAAGCCGCTCCCCATCCGATGCTTGCGATTTACAAAGAGAGACACCCTTTCAGCGGAGAAAGCTGGCCCGCCGCATCTACCCCGAGCGATCGGATTTGCATCCTCAGTGACAGGACGAATCAGGGGGATGAGCCCCCTGGTAGAATGCCCTGAGAAGGTGCATTCTGCGACTTCTGGGGTATTCCTGCCTGTTAGAGCTGAACTGTTGCACCCTGCCCCCCCCATTCATATGTCGAAGCCCTAACCCATAGGACCTCAGAATGCACTGCCTTTGGAGACAAAACCTTTAAAGAGGTGATGAAGTTACAAAGAGGCCCTGGGGGTGGACTCTAACCCAGTCTGACGGTGTCCTTACAAAAGAGGAAATTTGGACCCACAAAGAGACACCAGGGTGTGTGTGCACAGAGGAAAGACCATGAGAGGACACGGTGAGATGGTGGCCCTCGGCAGGCCAAGGACAGAGGCCTCGAAAGAAACCAGACACCTCGATCTTGGACTTGCACTTTCCAGAACTGTGAGGAAAGCTCTCTTTAAGCCCCCCAGTCTCCGGTACTTTGTTATGAAGGCCCGAGCAAACTGATACACTGCCCACGATGCCAGCCTGAACCGAACCGGGAGGAAACAGCAGACAGACCCCAGTGAGGCCGTTCTGCGCGGTAACTGGCCTGTCCTCCTCCGAAAGGTCAGGGGCATGACTGTCCCGGATTGCAGGGGGCTGGACATACCTGATGCCGGCCCTGGGCTGGGTCCTGGTCTAGGACAGAAACCTCTCTCCTTTGCCATGAAGTCATCATTAGGACAAGTGGTGGGGGGATAAAGTTTGTAGGTTAAGCTATGTCCTAGCAGTGTTGCTTTCCTGCTTTTGATCTTCTTACTGAGGTTACTTGTCTTCTAACGAACACACATGCAGTGTTTATGCGTAAAGGAGGGATTAGCTGTGTCTGCAACCAGCTCTCAAAGGATGTGGCGGGGGGAGGGCAGTGAGAGACAGAGAGACTGTGTGTGTGTGCCTAAAGAGCCAAAACAAATATAAAATGAAGCTAACAGTTAATTATTTGAGGAATCTGGACAAAGGATCGATGAACATTTTTTGCAGGAAGTCTGAAATTATTTCCAAATTGAAAGTTTACAACCTCCCATCGGCTCTCAGGAGGAAGTCACCTTTTCCCCTCCCGCGGCGTCTCCCCTGTCCCTGCCCAGCTCTTTCCCCTGCCGGAGCCCCCCGCCAGCTTGAAGGCACTGGTTCCCCGTCTAGGCCCTCATCTCCCCCAGATTCCCGCTGCCTCGACCCGGTGTCCCCCCACACCACCCCCTGGGCCCGTGGGCCCCTCCCACTTCCGCTCAGGCACCCTTTCCCCCAGAAAGCCTTCCACAGCGCACCCCACCTCACCGCACCCCGCAGCGGGGCCCAGAGCACCCACAAAGCCTCCCCACCACCAGCCTCTAAGCCAACCATTGCCAACTCATCACACCCATCACCCCTCCCTTCCAGTCCTTCTGGAGATACGCATTATCAGCCCCACTTCCCAGCCGGGAAACCCACGCTCAGGAGCAGGACGTGTCGGGGTCGCAGCTGAGCGGTGGCTGGGGCGGGGTTGGAACCAGACTGCCCACGGTCACGGTCACGCGCAGGCTCCGCAGCGCTGACGCCGCGATGCGTGCTTGCCCAGCTGGGCTCTGCCAAGCCCTGAGCTGCGATGTGCTTCCACGGAGCGGGGGCGGGCGCGGCACCCCCCTCAGAGGAGGGCCCGCCCCTGAGCTCACACACGCCCGGCCTCGGGCCTGTGCCTGGCACGCAGAGGCGCTATCGACCGTCTTCTTGTTTTTAACAGACTTTATTTCTTAGAACGGTCCCGGGTTCACAGAAAACCTGGCAGGATGGCACAGAGAACTCCCACATACGGCGCACCCAGTCTCCCTGATCATTAACGTCTTACATTAGGGTGGTACCTTTACTCCAATTACTGCACCAAGGGTGATACATTGTTATTAAGTAATGTCTATTTTCTTTTTTTGCGGGGGTTGGGGGGTGCTCCCTGGCTGGGAATCGAACCCAGGCCGCGGCATTGACAGCATGGAAGCTTAGCCACTGCACCACCAGGGAACCCCCTGATATCTATTTCCTTAGTTTCTACCTAACATGCTTTTTCTGTTCCAGGGTCCCATCCAGAAGGCCAGGTGACATTCAGTTGCCCTTATCAGGTTTTATTGGGAATAGCCACGGTCGTATTAGCTGCCTTAATTCTCAGGAGAGCTCTATGAAGCGCTACGTACACACCTGTCGCCCCCATCCGGCTGCAAGCTCTTAGGGCAGAGCCATGAGGTGGGGGGCTGTTCTGCAGGCCCCTAAAGCCCCACCTGAGGAGTGAGGTGTAAACGAGCCTGTGTGCTGCCCACCACCACTGTCCCTGCAGCTCACCCCAGGCGGGAGCCCCCTGCAGAGCCTGACTGGCCAGGGAGAGGGTGGTGAGGGACTGGGGAGACAGGGCGGTGGGCCTGTGGGCCTGGATCCAGCCCCACAGCCCACCTGCAGTCTCACCTTCTCTAGAAAGCTCCCTCCTTCCTAGCCAGAACCATTCTGAAAGACAGGGTGTGGGGCTGCCTTCCCAGGAGCCCCTCAAAGCACCAGGCTGGAGGGATGCCCTCCCCCTCCCTCAGGGCTAGAGCTTCACCAGAGCCCCTGGAGGCCAGGCAGGTGCCCCCTTCCCCCAGGTGGGCCCCCTTTGCCCTTAGAAGTTCCCATTGCCACCTCCCCCATATAAGGCCTGGGCCCTCAGCTGGTGGGGAGGGGGAGGGGCTATCCTGTGGTCTGTGGAGTATCTGATGGCAGGAGCCTTGGCCATGGCCTGCGGTCACAGTGCGGCCCTGCTGCTGCTGCTGACCACCCTGGGGCTGGGTCAGCGGCCGCACCCCCAGCCTGGGCCCCCGGGCCTGCAGCACAGCTATGACTGTGGGGTCAAGGGCATGCAGCTGCTGGTGTTCCCCCCGTTGGGCCAGGCTATTCACTTCAAGGTGGCGGGTGAGTGTCAGCGGAGTCCTGGACCCCACCTTCCCGGCTACAGTGGGGAGCTGGGGCCCTTCCCCTGTGGCAGGACAGGAAGAGTGGGGGCCTCCCGCCAGTCTGAGGGCGGCGGCCACCTCCACCACATCAGAGGAGGAGGGAGGAAGGCTGGTTCCCAACCTCGATTTCTTTGATCACCCAAGGCAGCTTCTCCCGCGTGCGTGTCCTGGGGGGCCACTGGGCCATCGTGCTGAGGCGTAGGGCCAGGCTCTGCATTTGTGACCACAGGGGCCCTAGCGGGTGTGGCCTGGTATGGGGCAAGGCGAGGTGGGTTTGCAGCTCCTGTGCTGTGTGGTCTTGAACGACCCATCGGGCCGCTCTGAGCGCCCCCTTCCTTGTCCGTAAGATGGGAGAGAGGACCCCAAGCTCGCCAGGGGGTCTGAACGGGTGCCAACGGCGTTCCCGCACCCAGAAGGGTGCCAGGGAACACCCAGCAGGTGTCCCCAAGTGATGGCAATAGCCAGTTCACCTGACAAAGAGGCTGAGCTCTTTCTGCAAAAGCCTAGGTTCGAACCCTCATCCCGCCCCTCATTGTGTGCGCCTGGGGAAGCCCACACGCCGGCCTCATGCCCAGACAGTGGACGACTCGGGTTGAAAGAACAGATACAAAATACTCAGCCCAGTGCCCGAGACCTACTCATTGTCCCCCACACGTTTGTGTCTGCCTGCCACTGGGTGCTGTCAACAGGGACCCTGAGCTAGAAAGATCCCAAGACCAGCTCAGGTCGCTCCTTCCCTCACAGACGTAGGAACCGAGACCAGAGAGGGGAAGGGGCTTGCCCAAGACCACACAGCAAGCTAGCAGCTATGCTGAGGCTAGGCCGGGGCCTCCGGCACCTCAGTGGGCGTCCTCTCAGCAGACCCCGACAGCCTCTGGCTTCGCCCTTGGGCCTCCCTGAGCCCGCGCCCCATCCCTCCCCTCCCCCACACCACAGATGAATTTGGGAACCGATTTGAAGTGGGCAACTGCTCCGTCTGCTACCACTGGGTCACGGCCGAGCCCCGGGGGCCCGCTGTCTTCTCTGCTGATTACAAAGGCTGCCACGTGCTGGAGAAGGTAGGGGCCCGGGGGGACAGCCCCAGGGCTGGGAGCCGGCGAGGCCTCACACAGTGCCAGGCTGGCGGGGTCCCTCATGGACCAGGGACGTATGGGTGCCCAAGGTCACTCCGTGCGCTGGCGGATGAGGGGTCCTGACACAGGCCCTTCCTGGGACCCTCCCACCAATGCAGCCCCCTCCCGAACACCCGTCTGGGAGCTCTCGGGCCCTCCCTCCGCCTGGATGCTGGGTGGCCTCGCCTAACTGCTCCCCTGTGGACTCGTCACCTGCAGGATGGACACTATCACCTGACGGTGTCCATAGAGGCTGTGCTCCCCGACGGTCATGTCGATGTAGCACGAGATGTCACTCTGGTCTGTCCCAAACCCGACTCCTGGATTCCGGATGGTCACCTGGCGCCACCCACCCCATCCTCACCTCCTACCCTGCATACCCCTCCCCTTCGCCCCATGCCAGAGCACAGTGTCACCCGTCCAACCCTGGCCTCACCAACCCGGGGATCTGGACCCCCCCACCCCACCCTGGCTCGGCCCCAGTGGGGCATCTTGGAGCACGGGGGCGTCAACGAGCCAGCTCACACAGGTACGCAGGACTCCTCTGTGTATGTGCACCTGCGTCGGGGCCCTCTGGCACGTCGGGTGGCCTGACAGCCTTTACCGAAGCCACCTCCCTCCATGTCCCTGGGAATCTGCTGCCCACTTGGCTCCTTCTCACATCCTCACCACTCTGCCACCAACCCTAGGTACCAACCTGTCCCAGGAGCAGTGCCAGGTGGCCTCTGGGCACATCCCCTGCGTAGTGAGAAGAAGTTCCAAGGAAGCCTGTGAGCAGGCTGGCTGCTGTTACGACCCCAGCAGAGAGGTTCCTTGTTACTATGGCAACACAGGTACCAGCCTCCAGGCCAAGCGCAGTCCCGTCCTCTGAAACCCGAAGCGACAGGGGCTTCCTCCTCCGCCCCACGCCCAAACCGTGCACGCCCTGCTCCTAGGAGAGTCCGTCCCCCAGAACGGGCTGCGGGGACCATGGGGGACATGGCCCAGCTTGCCCGACGACAGTTGTCCTGGGGCACTATTAACAGATCTACCTACGGGCTTTGGAGCCATCTGCATTCACGTTCAAGCTCTAGTAGCCACGTACCTCTTCCCAGCCGCCCCAGCGAGGCAGGTGTGCCCCCACCTTCCGATCTAGAACATCCCAGGGTGGACGATAAGTTAAACTGTGATCTAACTTTCAGGCTAGAGTCCAGCCCTCTGGGCCCGAACGGGGTTGGCTGGAGCTGGCACACCCGAGTGGGGAGCAGGAGAGGATCCAGGCCTCTCGAGTCCCAGGCCAACACTGCAATACCGATTGTCACCGCCCAGCCCCCCGTGTCTGTGCTGGATGGGCACTGCACCCCCAGACCCTGACCAGCCTCTTTTTGTCCCAGCAACCGTCCAGTGCTTCAGAAATGGCCACTTCATTGTGGTGGTGTCCCAAGAAATAGCATCGGCACACAGGGTCACCCTGGGCAGCATGCACCTGGCCCACGCCCCTGCCCGCTGTGCCCCGACCCAGGAGACGGGGTCCTTCATCGTCTTCCACTTCCCTGTCACCCACTGCGGCACCACAGCCCAGGTAGGCATGGGGGCCTCTGCTTGCTGCCCGGGGCTGCCCCCAGGGGGCCTCACCAGGGACTCCTCCCACAGGTGATGGGCAGCCAGCTCACCTATGAGAACCAGCTGGTCTCTGACATGGACGTCCGTATGGGGCCACAGGGATCCGTCACCCGGGATGGCACCTTCCGGTGAGGGGGGGCCTTTCCTGAAAAGGCTGGGCTGAGGGCTTGGGAGTGAAGGCAGCACAGGCGAGCTGAGCATGGGCTTTGGAGCCATCTGCGTTCACGTTCAAGCTCTCGTAGCCACATACCTCTTCCTAGCCGCCCCAGCGAGGCCGGGGCACCCCCCTCAGCCCGGGCTGACGTGGGCATTCAGTGGGTTCTGCCCATGCCTGGCAGGTAGAAGCCATGGCAGTGCCCGCAAGGGCTGCAATCCTCAGAAACTACCCAGCCACAAATGGAGCTGAAAGTGTCCCCTGCCAGGCCCCAGGAAGCAGCTGAGACTGTGACCGTGGCTGTTTCTGCCTCCTGATGTCAGAAATCATGAAGCCACAGATGAGGCAGAAGACGCCTAGGCTGAGGCTCCCTGAGCGGGGAGGGGAGGAATCGACAAAAGGGGCCACCACAACCTGCTGACTCAGGTGGCACGACCACCCCAGGTGACTGGGATGCCAGTGGGCATGCCCATGAGCAAATCTGGGGCTGTCACAGGGCCTCCAAACTCCAGGTGCCATCTGCCCGCCCGAGAGCGCCGATGCATTAAGCACGGACTCAGCAACCCTGTGCTTGGCCCCATGTGGACGAGCAGGTGTCTGTCTCCCCTCACCTGCCCTGCCCAGAGGCCTGGGGCAGGTGCTGGCCTCCCTCAAGTGCCTTTGGCTTCGAAAAGCTAAGTCCCAAAGGGCCACGGGGTGGGATAAGGGGCCAAAGCTGTCATGCTCCTGGACCCTTGGATTTCCACGTGACGGGAGCCAGCCAGAATTCAGCCCAGTGGCCAGGAATTCCCAGAGGGAGGGGGCCAGAAGGAGGCGCAGCTGCCGCTCTCAGGAGCACGCAGGAGGCTCCCGGGTGCAAAGCCTCGGGTCAGGGTGGCACTGCGGGTGCCTGTGAGCACCTGGCTCGGGCCAGGCCCCGTCTCCATCTGCAGGATGTCTTCTCCAGGGCCCCCCAGCTCAGGCTCACACTGGGGGCTCCGTCTTCAGTAGAGGTAAATGTGGAGCACTCAGGGGCTGGGGTGAGGTGCACGGGGTCAGCAACTCTTGCAGGCACCTCGGGGTGCTGGGTGTAGCTGGCCTCACCAAGACTGCACAGGGGCACTTAGGCTAGTGAGGGACGCTAGACCCAGGGACAGACCAGCTACAACTACAGGGACAATGACAACACTGGGGTGCTGTCTTGTGACCTCACTTGATTCTCCCACAGCCCTCAGAGGGAAGGGGTCATCGCCACGTTACCCATGAGGAAACTGAGACGTGGGTTAAACCACTTGCTCGTGGAGATTGCAACCTGGGTCCGGCAGAGGGCAGCTCCTAGCCTGCCCCCAGACCCAGCTGTCAGGCTCCGAGGGGGTCTCAAATGCCAGACAGGGAGGGTCTGCCCCATGCCCTGCCCCCAAGGCTGCTGTACCCCTGCCCTGGAATGGGGCCCGGCATGGCAAGATTGAGCTGTCCCAGGAAGATGGGGTGGGCAAGGGTGCGTGTCCTCCTAGCGATTGCTCGGGTGGCATCCATGCGCCCTGCTGGGCCGGGTCCTGTTTGTGGCACCCCCATAGTTGGCACCTGATGTGTTACATAAGCAGGATGCGCTGACTCTGTGTCTTCCCCCGCCCCACCCCGCCCCACCCCGCCCCATCCTCTCACATTGAACTTCAGGCTTAATGTCCGCTGTATCTTCAATGCCAGCGAGTTCCTGCCCCTCCAGGCGTCCATCTTCCCACCCCCTTGGCCAGCCCCCGTGGCGCAGTCTGGCCCCCTGCGGCTCGAGCTGCGGATCGCCAAGGGTACAGCGTCCCCGCGCTCTCTCCTCTGCCCGCGCTTCCCCGGTGCGCAGCCTCCCGCCCCCACGCCACCCCCGGGGCTCATGAGCCCCTCTCCCCACAGACGAGACCTTCCACTCCTACTACCGGGAGGAGGACTACCCCATCGTGAGGCGGCTCCGGGAGCCCGTCGCGGTGGAGGTCCGGCTCCTGCAGAGGACAGACCCCCGCCTGGCGCTGCTGCTGCAGCAGTGCTGGGCCACCCCCAGCGCCAGCCCCTTCCAGCAGCCCCAGTGGCCCATCCTGTCAGACGGGTGAGTGGCGGGCGCTGCCCCATGGTGCCCTCTGCTGGCCACCCCTCCCCTCTGCGAGTGGCCCCGCGACTTCCCTCCTCCTCAGGTGTCCTTTCGAGGGCGACAGCTACAGGACCCAAATGGTAGCCTTGGACGGGGCCGAGCTGCCCTTCCCGGCTCACTACCAGCGATTCACCGTTGCCACCTTCGCCCTGCTGGACGCGGACGCCCAGCGGGCCCTCAGGGGACCGGTAAGCATCCCTGCGCTCTCCTGCCTGCTCCCGACCCGAGGGGGATAAGCAGGTCCCCAGGCCCCCCAAGACCCTGTGAGCTGATGCAGGCAGGTGTTCCCAGGTGGGTTAGGGCACGGTGAGTCCCGGTGCTGGCACTGGGTCACCTCCGGGTTGAGGAGAGAAGGAAAATGCCACGTGGTGATGCCACCAACCCTACGTCTGAGCACTGTCACGCCATTGAGAGGGGCCTCGCTCTGACTCTAGAAATGATGTGTTCAGTGTCACTGCCTGAACTCGGCCAGCCTAGCAAACTCATCGGAAGGTAAACATGGGTGACCGTGGCGATGTTTCCGGTTTCTACGTAGTATGCAAGTGGCACAGAGCACACGTTGTCACGGAACTTCTGTTCTACTGAACAGCGCTTCACACAGTTCCTGGGCTGAGAGCCTAACCTGCTGGGGCGAGGGGCACAGTGGGCCCCGCCTCCGGGTCGGCCCTGGCCCTGGGTTTCTGGAAGCCAGTTGCTAGGGGCCCAGGAGAGAAGGCAGCCGGCATCTTGCTGCCGGTCAAGTCCCCGCTTCTAGGAATTCCCAGGGTCAGTTGTGAGCAAGGGAGCACGACAGCTGTCCCCAGGGGCTCTCCCATGAGGGGTGACGCTGGTGGCACAGGCTGAGGGCTGCGGGTCTACCAAGTGCAGCGGGCCCTGCCCGCAAGGTGCTCTGCTACCGACGTGGGCCATCGGGACGAGGGAGGCACGGATTCCAAGCTGGGAAGCCACACGTATGGCTCTGTACCTCGTCTGCAGTCACCGTGCCCTTATTTGTCCCTGTGCGCCTGGCCCGGGTCCTGGCCCCTGTGTCCCTGCCTCAGTGCTTCCTGCCACGGGGCCGGCCAGCCCCATGCCCCAGCCTTTCTCTTCCCTCCAGGTTTACTTCTTCTGCAGCGCCTCCGCCTGCTCCCGCTCACGGCCGGAGACGTGCTCCACCGACTGTGGGTCTGGGACCGCCAGTGAGTCTGGGCTGGGGGGTCTGCATGCTCTCACATGTCCGCACGCCTGGTGCTGGCTGCCAGGCCACTAGGGGCTACAGACCAGCCCAAGACGCCTCTCTCCCCCGCGGGCAGGACGGCGACGATCCTCGGGTCACCACGACATTGCCAGGCCCCGGGACATCGTGAGCTCTCCGGGACCAGTGGGCTTTGAGGATTCTGACGGGCAGGAGCCGACGCTGGGGCCCTCAGGTACCAGGGCAGGTGGGTGGGCCCCTCGGGCCCCGGTGGTCGGTGTGCTGACGAAATGGGAGGGCAGACGGTGCGACCGCGTTCAGTGGGGAGCGACAAGGCGGACGGGGTCCACTCACGTGCACCAGCCCTGGAACCCTGCACACCCTCCTCTCCGCAGGCGCCACCAGGAACTCCGACCCCAGGCCCCTCCCCTGGGGGGTCCTTTCGCTGGTGGCAGTTGCCCTGGTCTTTGGGGTCAGTGTCGTCGTGGGCCTGAGGCAGGCCCAGGCCCGGGGGCTCCAGAGGAAGGCAACAGAGGGTGAACGGGCTCAATAAACCAGGCTGCAGCCTCCTGAAAGCAGGTGTGGAAAGTTTTGTGATGACTAGAAGATTCTCTCGTCTCGGAAATGTGTTCCTTAGCATCAGCTCTGCCCTTTCAGAGCTGTGGCCTCTATTGTAAGTACTGGGGACAGGCCGGTGTCCCCCAGGACTGAATTTGGGAGCCCCTGCCTCCCAGCAAGGGAAGGCGGGATTCCGGGGCAGAGAGAACAGGACAAGCGAAGGGAGAGGAGGGTTCACTCCAGGCCGTCAGGCACTGCTGGGAACTGGGACACTGGCAGGGCTAGGGGACTGTGAGGGCCTGTCACCTTCCCAGACACGGGAGTTCGGAGTGTGTGTGTAAGGTGCCCGCTGCCATCAGGGCTCAGGGAAACTAAGTTCCTGGGGCCCGACTTGAAGGTGCTCCTCCCAGCCCCCCTCCCGCAGCCCCCAGACCTAGTCTGGATAGTCTGCCACCCGGGTGGGGCCACCACAGGAGGCCCGGCCACCAGACGGGTCGGCACCGGCGCTGGCTATATGGCTGACCGCCAGTGTGATGTGCCTCCATCTCTGACTTGGCAGCAAGAGACCCTTCTAGATGGACACGTAGATCTTCCAGGCTGGGGATGGAGGTGCGGAGGGGAAAGCCTTCGGCTCCAGTGGGGAAGTCAGGACTTGGCCTGCGGTTAGGGCGTGAGCTACGACAGCAGCACGGCAGGCACCGGTGTGCTGGAGCCAGGCCGGTGGCCGTGACCCTGGGCAGAGCTGCCCCGCTCTGGCCTGCTCCATCTTTCTTGTGTGCAGGGTACTGGTCGATACCCAGAGCCAGGCGGTTTGGGTCACAGCCCTGGCTGTCTAGCTGTGCGATGGTGAGTACTGAACTTGCCTGGGCTTCAGCTTCCTCATCTGCAAAACGGGAAGAGCACCTATCCCCACAGCGGCTAGATGCCAGCTAACAGATAAGGTTCTTAGAAGAGCAGAGCCTTAGCCAACACTGACTGAAGGCTGTTAATACCTGAATTCTTCCTCCTCACACCCCAGACCCAACGCTTCCCTTTTCTTCTTCTCCTTTCCGAGCCCACGTTTGCAGCCCGAGGTGAGAAGGGGCCGGGGGAGACGCTGAATCCAGGCTTTCCCGGCTGGCAGGAGAGTAGGACCCTCGGGAGGGACGACCCCGACATGTGCTCTGGAAGTCAGTTAAGCAGCATCCTTCTGGAACTGTCTTCTCTGTGACCGTTCGGTCCGACGCCCTGGCTTGTGCAGGGGCCGCAGGAGACACTCTCCTGGGTTAGTGGGAAGTGAGGATGTCTGGCTTGGTGGGTGGTTGGCGGGGCCAGGCTGGCGTGCTCTTAGGGTCCTGGTCCCATCAGCGTCACTCTTCCCGCTCGCCCCTGCCTCGTCATGCACGCTCACTGTAAGCTCTTCCAACAGCGCGGAAAGGTGCTTCTGAGGGTTATCGATGCTGCGTTTAAACAAAGCACGGTTCTACAGATACCGATCGGATCACATGTAACTGATTTTTAACTTTCTTTTTAAACAGACATCTTGTATTTATCATTTTTAATAGATGCATTCTCCTCCCTATTGTGGTTGAACTATATATTTTATCTCCTTTGGATGGAAACCAAGTCTGTTGTTAAAGATAACAAGTGTTGAACACCATCATGAGAGCACGTAATTCTTTGTATACTGTTTTCTTGGAAGAAATTCTTAGAACTGTTGAGTCAAGGGCTATGCCCCTTCTGACTACTGGGCTCTGGGACAGTAGGGGTGCCTGTTCCCTGACAGCCTGGCCACCACAGATCCAATCACTCTAAATCTGTGCCTATATGAGTGCCACAAGGCAAAACAGCACTGCTGGTTTCCAAGGACCTCTTTGATGTGAAGCCAGGCATCTTCATAGCCACTCATATTTCTCAAATTCCCTCTTCATGTCTTTGTTTTCTGTTTTTTTTGTCGATTTTTGTTTTTTTTGGGGGGGATGGGGGGTGGGGGGAATAGTTCCCTGGCTGGGAAGTGAACCCAGACCGTGGCATTGAGCGCCGAAGCCCAGCCACTACATAACCAGGGAACCCCCTTCCTCTTCGTGTCTTAACTACTCTCCAAATACATTTCTTTCCTTGTCTATAAAGAGCTTTCATGAGTCAAGGGGTCAGCACCCCCACCTTACATATTTTCCATCAAGTTGGCCATTGGTTTTTGTGGAGTTCTCGCTCATCTTGATGTTTAAAAGAATTGTGGAACAATGACTATTTTTCCCTCATATTTTTATCTTTGTCTGTGACAAAGACCACCCTCTACCCTATATAATCTTTAAAGTACCCATTTACTTCTTTCTGCGATACTCCTGTGACAGTGCAAGTGTTTCTCCCGTACTGTCAAGTGTATACGGGTACAAGACTTTTGATAGGTAACTCTGGCAATCGATACTTAATCTATTGTGCGTAGGTTTTCCCAATACTTGCGTCGCAGGGTTCTGTTTGCAGAAACCAATACAGAAACGATATGAACAGTGAAGGTCACTGCACCACAAGGGTCCCCATGCTTTACCTGGACGAAAGCGGTATCAACTCTGACGTTCCTAGATGTCAAAAATCTAGTCCGAATCTGGTCCACTTCGAGCCTTTCTCCCTCCCATAAAATCAGCTCGTGGTGCGAGGAGAACCCGAGCCCTGGGCACAGCTGAGTCAGACCTCATGGGGGCAGGAAGCAGAGTGCTGGGGGGCCTGTGGGGTTTCTCTCCTCCTGCCCTCTTAGGGAGGGGAGCAGGGCTGTAGCTCGGCCAGACCCAAGGGGCTCCCCATCTACCCCCCAGGTTCTTCATACTTACACTATGGTTGAGAGCAAACTGATGTCACGGTGCTTTGTCTCCCATCAGCGGGGGAGAACATCTCGGCTTAAGTAGAATTTAATTCCTCCAAGTGCGGCTCTGGGCCCAGACGTTTCTGTAAGGGCATTTCACACCAAAGTGCCACTTCTGCTTCAACGGGAGGAGACTAGATACTTGGATCAACCTCCTCATGTAAATACAATGACAGATTCTATAAACACGTTTTAAAAATGTGCTGAAATCACTGCTGACCTAATCACCGCTTTTCCTTTCTCATGGAAAAGAAAAAGAAAAGACGTGCAAGTAGGACAAAAATCAAGCATCAGCCAACAACCTGGGGCATAAAGCCAGTTTCTATTCCGGGCCTTCCACAGAACCCTGGAGATGCTGGTGCTCTGCTCTGATGAGAGCGGGAGCCCACACAGGGCTCGGGCCTTGGGGCAGCAGTGAGGGAGAAATAGATGCCCTGCACAGAAGGGCGGCAAGGGGGTGCAACTATTGGCCTTGGTGCTGGATGGATGGGGAAAATCTTTCCTGAGAATTAAAAGTTCAAGTCCTTCTTCTCTGGCGTGTGCAGTCTAAACTCCTAGACTAGGGCTGAGGGAAAGACTCTCAAGTTCAATCTGAGAAAACAACTCAAGGGTGGAATTTCATGTAAAGTGATCCCAGGGTGATAATCAACTTACAGTGATTCCCGCCCCACCATCCCTGGGTCCTCAGGCACAAGTAAATGCAAATTGTGTCTGAAAAGACAAGATTTCAGTCAAAATCTCAAAGAATTCTCAACAACTCACAAATAAAATGAGTGTTTCACAAACCAAGATCCTAAGACCAGAGGGAAAAGATAAGGCACAAGCTGGGGAGACAGTCGCAACACACTGACAAAGGGTTACTATAAAACATGTACACCCACATATAAAACTGCTACCAGGAGGGGCGGGAGGCGCAGCCAAATATAAGGTGATGGAAAGAGAACTCACACTGCGTGGTGCACATGATGCAACGCATAGACGATGCACTGTGGAATTGTACACCTGGAACCTGTGTATTTCTTGTTAACCAGTATCACCCCAATAAGTCTAACAATAAAGAAATAAAAACAAAACTGCTACAAATCAGTAAGAGAAAGACAACCCACACAGAAAGACAGGCAATGGGCACAAACAAGCACGTTGTAAGAGACAAGCTCAAATGGCGGGTAAGTGGATGAAAAGATGCCCACCCTCATTAGTAATCATGGATGTGAAGATTAAACTTCAAGATACTATTATATGCCCACCTACCAGACCGGCGAAAATGAAGAAGTCAGAAAATAGGAAGGGTTGGCGAGGGTATAAAGACAAGAGCACTGACCCACTGCTGATCAGTATAATCTAGATGACCATGTTGAAAAGGAATTTGTCATTACCTAAACTATCACCTATATAATAGATCCTCTCCTACCTTAACATCCTAGGGAAAACTCTTGCATCACGTCCATTATCAACACTAGGACATGGAAGTGCATCATGGAACATTCAATGATGGAACCCTACAATGAGAGGTGAGGATTAACCTGTCCGAGGTTCATCCCTCACAGGCTGGCCTCCCAGAGGAGTTGGCCTCTCACCAGGCTCCATGGATCAGCCAGTGCCAAGTGCCTAAGGCCCTCATCAGTTACCAAGCTTGGACCCCAGCCCCCTGATTATGTCAGAGCTGGGCTGGTGCTTCCCCAACCATGGATGCAATGCCGTGAACCCTGCTGCTGGCCAGACACATCAGCTGCTACAGCACAGTTTGGACCCAAGGCCCACAATCGATCGTATCTTATTGGGGAAGAGCTGGTGCAATCCCCCCAACACTAAGCGGCAGATTAGGGCTGGAACCAGGGTGCTGCCACATATTATTATTGTGTCTCTTCTCCCAAGACAACAAAGGAGCTGTGCTTCCTAATCATGCAGCCTGAAAGCACCACGGGCCAGTGGTGGGCTCCTCTCCCACTGCGCTCTGCCCTAGCACGAACTGGCCACACGGGACCCACACATCTGTGCGATACCCGCCCCCCCCACCCGTTTCCAGTGAATGCTGGTCCAGAGGCCTGCAGGGAGCTGTGGAGCTGTTTGGCTGTTTGCTTTTGTTTGCACAACAGTGAAGGAGCTATAGCTTCATGTGTCAATACAGGCAAATATCAGGAACAAGGATGAGCAAATGAAGCCAAAGAAAGGTTTAACGATTTCATTTGAAGTTCAAAAAGAAGCAATACATATATACCATACACACACCCAGGTAAAATGATAAAGAAAAGGAGTGCTCGGGGGCTCCCTGGTGGTCTAGTGGCCAGGTTTCAGCGCTCTCACCGCTGCGGCCTGGGTTCACTTCCCGGCTAGGAAATCAACCAAAAAAAAAAAAAAAAAAAAAAGAAAGAAATGCTCAACCCCAATTTCAGGACAGTGGTCCTTAAACTTGTCTAGGACAAGGCCCTGAGCTTGTCTGCTGCCTGCGGAATGGGCAGAACAGCGCCCATTGGGCAGACTTGTCCTGCGCGCTGGCCTTGGGCCAAGGCTAGGGGGCAGGCTAGTGTGACGACAGTGCCCCCAGGTGGCTGCCTTGGTCAGCGCGCTGAGGCCAAGCACAACAGCGCAGCCACCCCCTCACCTTCAACAGTGGAGGGACATGGGGCTTGGGGACGGGGCCCTCAAAGGGCTCGAGTTCACGTGGGATGCAACGATTTCCCTTTGGACACCTAGGACTACAGACTGCTCCTGAACCCTAACACAAACCTCAGTAACCTGACAAAACAGATCCACAAAAGGCGAGCCCTTCCAAATCCACCGAGACCTGAGACCTGAGCCAAAACTGGGAGCAGTGGCAGGCAGCGGTGACAGCGCCCCAGTCCCCCTCAGCTGCAATAACTAACCACCTGCCATGGCCCTGCCTTGCGTACGAGGAGATACAGGGCCTGGGTTCTCGCTGAGCCTCCCAGGTTGAATCTGCCTGCCACTCAGCAGCAGTGTGACACAGTAAGAAGGGGATGACAATAGTGAGTGCACGGTCCCACCATCGAGATTTAAATCCGCTTGGGAGAGAAATGCGTAAACACGGTTATAGCCAGAGTCACGAACCAGAGGCTATGTGGGGGCACTCACCTGGCAGGACGGGGACAGGCGCCCAAGGCTTCCTGGTGGAGATGGCCTGTCTTTAGGGAGGGAGATGCCAGGAGAGCAAGCAGAGCAGAACTAGCAGCAGCAGTGGTAGTAGTAGCAGTAGTTAGTACAAGTATGAGTAATGGCGAAAGTATTAGTGGTAACAGAAATAGTATTAGCAATGGTAGTAGTAATAGAAGTATGAGTAGTGGCTGAAGTATTAATAACAGTAGTAATAGTAGCAATTAAAATATATGTAGCATTTACGTGCAGTCACCGCTGTAAGCACTCCTCACATGCTAATTCGTTCGATCCTTACAATACCCCCATCCTATGGATGAACAAACTGAGCAGAGAAGTTAAAGAACCTGCCCAAGGTCCCACACTGTTCCATGCCAGAGCTGACGCCAAGCGCGGAGCCCACTCCCAGAGTTCATGCCCCACCCTTCCACCCTGAGCTGCGAAGGAAGGGGCACAGCCCCCCAGGGGCGCAGGAGAGCAGCTCAGCTGCCGGACAGTACAAACAAGGCCTGCGAGACTGAGACCATCTGCGGAGTGTCTGCACACAGCGCTTCTGCTCGTGAGGGGGCCGACGACGGACCAAGAGGAAAGATTTCCAAGCCTATGACTCAAACACAGGCTCCCAGAGAGCAGGACACCCGGGCTGCACGGGTTCTTCTATGGCAGTGGTTTGGAACTGACTGGAGGTGAGGTGGCAAGTGGCTTGTACACTTTTTGTTTTGAGTTCAGTCCAGGGAGGGATGGGGTGGGGTGGGGTGAGGTAAGCGCTATGGAAGACATCCATGGGCTTCCTGACAACAGATGCCCCGCTCTGCCCCCTCCCCTGGACCCACCCGGCTCCGGGGGCTCCTGCTACAGACACACACAGGGAGGTGGCTGTGTTGACTGTTCTTTTTTTAATGAAACTAGATCACTGCTTACAAAATCCTGTGTGGCCCTCATGCCCAACCCCCTCACAGTTCCTTCCACTCAGCCTCTCCCCGTCTTCCAGGAACTGAAACAGGGTAGAGTGGCATAGCCACCCCACCAACCCAGTGACCAGCACGAGGGGAGAGGCCCTGGGCCCCAATCCCGAGCCTTCAGAGGGTGACAGTCCTCCCTCTCGTGTCCATTCCCATTGGGCCTGGAGGCTGCATGGCTCCCAGGCGACCACCCAGACCAGAGTGAAATGATGTGAATGTCCCACCCCTGAGACCCCCCTCCCCCCAGCAGTCTCTGTCCCTGTCCCCCACCCCCAGCCCTAACTCTACCCCACTACTGAGATGAGGCCTGACTCCGTCCAAAGGCACGGGGCCTACGGGCTGTAGAACTTGAGGCTCCTGTCCATGCCCGTGGAAGCGATGAACTTGGCATGGTGCCCAAAGGCCACCCCCGTGGTCAGGCCGCTATGCTCTGAGGAGAGAGACAAGAAGCAATGGTGAGGACGCTCTGATCCCCCTTGAGGTCTGAGCACCGACCTCAGATGACGTGCACCCACTCCACCCAGTCTTGCCCACAGTTCTGCCCAGTGCAACCTCCAGCACTGACTGGGAGCTGGGCAGACGGCACCGACACACCAAGCCGAAGGCCCTCCACATCTCACAGCCTCCTGGTTTTAAAAACTGAGCTGAGTTTCTAGTTTAGTTCAAGTTTCAGTCACCAGCTCGTTGGCATCTATTTAGTTCTAATGCCTCACTTGTAACTAGAACAGTCCAGCAGCTTGTTCTGCCTCGTGGGGTTCCCACTCCGGGGAGTCTGGGCCCCTAACACAGGGCAGGGGCAGGAGAACTAGCCCACGGGACTCAGCTAATTCATGAGCATCATGCAAACTCCTTCCAGGAAGTTCAGGATCACACCTAGAGCCCACCAGCTGCCCACTACAAAGTGCCCGTGCTTGCAGGCTGCTACCCTGCCTCACTCTGCTCCACATCCAAACACCAGGTCTAGTGAAGGGTCCGAGCCCGCGGGCCAGACGGTTAGGCCTGTAACACGACACGCGGAGCAGGGTGCAGGCGAACCTGGGGCTGGGATAGCTGTGTCCTGCCCACGAGGACGAGAATTTTATCAAGGACAGCAGCAGCTGCCATCCACTCAGCTTCCAACTGTGCAGCAGGCACCTAGTCACCACACCTGCTACCTCCGTGTCCCCAGCTGGCACAATCTACAAAGCAGTGCCCACACACCCATTTTAAATGTGGAGAAGCTGCAACACTGAAAGGGAAGGCACGTACCCGGGACCAGACAGCTGAGGAGGTCAGCGGCCCTCTTAGCCACTGTCTCGGCACCTTCCACTCTTCTCCTCTAGCAGTTGTGATTGCAATTGAATAATTATTTGTGAAGTCATTTACATCTGCCTTCCTGACCAGAAATTCTATTGCTGCAAAGACTGGATCTCTCGTACTCCTGCTCTAATCCCACAGTGGGCTAAGATGCAGCACTGAATGGTCACAATGGCACAGCCCTACTACGTGCCAGACACTGTTCTAACCACACACATGCACACTCGTCTAACCCAACAGCAACCCCACTGGGTATGTGCTGTTATCATGCCCCAGAGACGTTAAGTAACCTGGCCCACATCACACAGCCTGAAGAGGTAGAGATGGCACTGCAAGCCAAGCACCCCAGCTCCCTGGGCTGTGACGAAAAGCTGCTGAGGCAAATGAGTGTCTGCCCCCAGAAATTCCTAACCCATCGAGCTGCCCACGCCCCTCTGGGCCGGTCCCCACCTGTAAAGTGGAGAATCTCCGTCCACTGTTTGCAGATGTAGATCTGGACATCTGTACCCCCCAGGGCAAGGTAGGTCCCGCTCTGGTCAAAGATCAGCGACTTCACCTGCCAGAGGCAGAACAGAAGTCACAGGAGGGGAACACAAACGACGGGCCGACAAACAGGAGGCCACTGAGGGGGCTGGGGGCGGCGGGGGCGGGTGGGGGCGCACCTCAAAGTTGTTATCCAGCTGCAATGTCTTGAAGTTCTTCAGCTTGCGCAGGTCCCAGAGCTTCACGGAGGAGTCGTCGGCCGCCGTTGCCAGGTAGTAGCCGTTCTCGGAGAAGGCGATGCTGGTGATGGGGCCCGAGTGGCCCGGGAAGTTGGCCACGTTGGTGCGCTCCTACAGTTGGGGGTGGGTAATGAAATGTCACCCACAGGTCACAAAAGGGAGAAAATGGAGTGCACCACACGCCTACCTCTGAGACATCCCCCTCTGTCTCTCAGGGAAGGACAGCTAGCAGGAATAGCAGGGTGGGAGGCCCGGCCCAAGGACCACAGACTACTCCTCACATGTCACAGAGAGCCACTGTCTCTTCACCCTTGGGAAATCCCTAGGGCCAGGTGCCAGAAGCACTTAATCACAGTGCATGGTCACAAGAGCACTGACCCTGGACCTCCAAGTGGTGGATGTCGTGTCCTACCTTCAAGTCCCAGATCTTGATCTGAGAGTCCATGGTTCCTGTCCCGAAAATGAGCCCATCCGGGTGGAACTGTGCACAGGTGAGAGCTGTGGGGGAAAGGAGATGGGCCTGTGGTCAAAGCCACCAGGAGAGGAAGTGCAGCAAATGGTGGGCTGCACGTTCCCCACCCTGCCCAGCAGCAGGTACTGGCAGTAACAGATTTATAAGAACAAATGAGCAAATAAAACATTCAAATACATGGCCAACAGCAAATGAAGAGAAAGCCCAGTGCCTCTGGGATGACTCACAGCAGCCAGAAGTCTCATCCGTCACCTTGGTGAGCACACGCCCCGTCTGGATGTCAGAGAAGGCCCAGTACTGAAAGGACGGGGACGGGGCCGTAAGGGCAGGCGCCCTTCAGGAAGGCGGGGCCGGGTTCGGCAGAGCCCAGCAAAGCCAGGTCCTTTTGGCAGAGAGGAGACGGCCTCCCTGGGGCTCTGGGGGTAAGATGCTCCCCCCTCCCAGGGCGCTCAAGCTCAAGGACCAGCGGGCCTCTTCCAGGCCCTGGCTGGGGACCACACCTGGTCATCCGAGGAGCTCAGGAGATAGTCGCCAGTGGCGTGGAGGCTGAGGCCCGTCACAGCGCTCTCGTGGGCCCGAACGACCTGTACACACGAGGCGTTGGGGACTGACCAAATCCTGATTGTGGCATCTGGGGAGGCAGAAAACACCAGCTCCTAAAAGGAAAGCAAGAGGCAGAATATCAAAAAGAGAAGAGGTGGGCCGTAACCGTGTCATGAAAGGGGACTGGGGATGGCCACAACCCCAACAACTGCTTCTCCTTTCAGCCCTGCCCTCCTAGAACCATTCATCCACCCAGTGATGCCCAACCCCTCCAAAGGAAAATGATACTAAAATGGTCAATCAGACAGCGCCTGGCCTTGGAGTGGAGGCCTCGCCATCTAGTGGTGAAAAGGATAATTGCACCAGAGTGCAGTTTCCCACGCCCTGCTTCCAAGACCACAGAGAAATGTGGTCAAGGCTAGACAACTGAGGAAGTGAATCTTCTACTTTATTTAAATAACCACGTGTGTTTATGGGCTACTGTCTGGAAGGGCACAGGTCTGAACATACTGGGTCTAGAAGAGGTTGCAAGGGCACACATTCAGTGCATGTCAGTTAAGGATTCTCAGAAAAATCTGTGATGTTGACCAACCAATTATTTTGGTTAGGACATTAAAAACTACAACATAAAACCAACTACCATCTTTCATCAATGTGGTTTCATAAGAGAAAAATTAACACCCAGTAAGCAGGAAAGGAGTGCTTTCATTTGAATAAATTTAGTTTTATGAAAAATTCATCATGTTATTCTTTTAATTTCCTTCAGGTTCAGGGAAAAGGCTGACTGAGAAGCACTGTCCTACAGTCCCAGACCCCAACTGTCCTAGATCTAAAAATTCAAGTCCCACGTCATTAGTCTAGTGCGATGAGCTGCCCCTACCCTCTAAACCAGCAGTTCTCCATCTATTTTAATGCACACCACTTTCAACAGTCAACATCAAGTTTCTCACACCCCCCTCCCCCGCCCTGGAGGACCATGGGAGTATTTCCTCAGATCTATGAGTCAAGATTTTGTTGTGCTTTCTTTTCTGTAGTTTGTATTATAAACATGGTAGGATTTTGCCTTCTCCTAACATAAATTATTTCAATGAACATGTTTTTTCAAGCTACACAATTTCTCCTGGTCTGAGGGCCCCTGCGTTAGGGGATCCTACATAGAGTAAAAGGGAACCCCATTTGACTCCAAACACTGGCTTCTAAATGCCAACTCTGGAGTCAGAGCTCTTTCTCAGGCCCACTTCACATCAACAAGGACACAGCAGGGGGGTGGGTGACTGGTTCTGGAACCCCAAACCACAGGAAAAGGGCTCAAGGGGGAAGGACCAAGGGTGGTCAGAACCACTTACCTGGGAAGGGTGAAACACCACACTGGTGACTTTCTTGGTATGGCCTTTGAGGGTGGCCAGGATTTGCTCAGAACTCTTGTCGAAGACAACGACATTTTTATCTGCCCCACCTGGAGAGGACCCAGACGAGATCCCAAAATGAGTCCGGCCCTTCCAGGAGCCTTTGCTGGAGAAGATACTTTTGCCCCCGGTGCACACACAGGACAGGAGCATGCACCCTCCTGGCCACCCTCCCGCCTCAGCCTGCAAGGCCCGGCCAGCTCTCACCAGTGAGGATCTTGTTGGTGTCAGAGGGGCAGAGGTCCAGGGCGAGGATCCCGGGAATGCTAGCACTGTGCAACCCCTGTGCAGACAGAGCCACACCAAACCCAGTCACAGCCACATCAAGGAAGGCTGCAGAGCCACACACGCCCCCATTGCCATCCCCAGCCCAGGGGAATAGAACTGAGTTCTGTTCCCTGTTCATTGCACTTGGCCTTCTGCCTGGATGCAGTAACCCCCTCACTGCATTACTGGGGAAGCTGGGTGGGAAGAGAAGCCCTGACAACTCAGCGGCTATGGCAGAAACGGAGCCCACTGCTCTCCAGGCTGGCCTGCCCCACCCCAGAAACAGCACGGGGACCCGGCCACTCACCACGTGGGATGCCACCTGCCGGTATTTGCTGAGCTCTTCTGGCTTCACCAGCTCCTCAGGCACAGTCTTCCCTCTCTGAGAACAAACCCACGAAAAGCGGCAGTGAGGGCAGGGGTCACCCGCCCCCACCAGGCCACCTTTCTCCCTGGCTCTGGGAGAGGACTCACCTTCTTACGCTCCGTGGTCAGCACAGTGGCCTTGTCTTGGAGCTGGGGAACAGAGAACAGACTCAATGTGAGACAAGTTACTCTGCCAGACAATAGCACATAGTGTGCTGATCACATCTAGGTTTTCACAGGTGTCCCTAAACCATCACCATCTGTCGACTCTACACTAAAGTCTTGGGAGCATCATCTCTTTTACTTTCACTCCAACGGAATGAGGTGGGTGTGGATGACTTCGTTTCACAGAGGAGGAAACTGAGTCTCAGAGAAATGAAGTCACTAGCCCAAGGCCACAGAGGTGATAAAGGGCAGAACAGGGTGAGAATCAGGTCTGCAGAGCTGCAGGCCTACGCCGCTATGAGAGCTGGGCTGCAGACTGACAGCCCGAACTGTGTGGAAAAGACAAGCACTGCCAAGTCCTGAGAAGGAGGGGTCCCGGGCTACAACAGAGCCCCAAAACAGGGCACCCGCCAGCTCTGCCCGAGGCGGAGACTCTTCATCTGTAAAATGAAGATGCTAATTCCTGTCCTGTCTCCCTCAGAGGAAAAAAACATGACAATGTGTAACAAAAAAGTGCTTTAAGAAATGCAAAGAGCCCCGCTAACAAGAGCTACAAGTTGTATTTATCAGGAATTACAGTCTGTTAAATTCCGTAAGTCAGCCCAAGTTCACAAAGCTTCAAAGTGGTGACATCTAAATACAAACCCAGGCAGTCTGGTCCGAGTCTATGCTCAGCACGACTCTAGCCCCACGTGGATGGGAATTTTATTCACATGGGATCAAGGCAGACGTTGAAAAGTGAGGGCCCCTCAGCATTCCCACCCAGTGAGAGCATGCCCTACCTTCTGGATAATCTCGGGGGTCATTCCCACAAGCTCGCCCAGATCCATTGGCTCGCCCGCACCCTGAAGAGAAGAAAGGTGAAGGTGAGACAGGCATGGAATACCAGACACCTGGAGCCCCCGCCCACAAATGGGCTGCTGGCGAAGGGGGCACCAGGGGACAGCGACACTCACCACAACACTTGGCTGTGAGCTTGGGACGGCCTGGGGCACAATGAGGCCAGCCTGTGGCTTCAGGGTAGCCAGAGCTGAGAGAGGAGATAATGTTAGAAATGGGACATGACCAAGCAGGACCAGCTCAGGGTCGGGGGGTGTGGGGGGGAGGCTGCACCTTCTCTGGCAGCAGTGACTTCCTTGGTGAGACGTGCAATGACACGGCAGGCGGCATCATGCTGGTACAGCGCGTGGGACAACTCTTGGCGCGTTGTCTGCAGCTGCTGGCGCAGAGTGAAGCTGTGTAGCATGACAGCATCCTGGGAGGGGAAATGCCACTGTGAGGGAACTGCAGGCAGGGTCCATGGCCTAGACCAGCGTCAGCGACCCAAGCAGTATCTGAGTGACCATAAACATGCTGGCAGCCACTGCCAAGCTCTCCTACACCTTAACACTGGGCACACAGACAGGCGTAGGAACCAGCCTTGTCCCACCCCATCTCCCCTAACTGACCGGCAAATCGCAGATGTCATGTCACCAACTCACCAAAAAGTAATAACACTGCTGCTATTAAGTGACTGCCCTCATTGGGGCAGGCACTGTACCAGGCAGCCCCTCAAGATGGTTCATTCATTCATTCATATTTTAAAGCACCTACTATGTACCAGGCGTGCCGTTTGGTGCTATATACCAACGAATAAAACAAATCTCTGATATCATGAAATTTATAATCTAATTTTATTCTAATTTTCCGAAACCCCCCAAGAGACAGACACTAATTCATGCCATACAGCCAGGAAAAACAGGACTCAAATACAAACACCTTGCCCCAAGTCACATGGTCAGTGATTAGTGGAGCGAAGTGTGGAACGCAGATCTGTGTGACTTCAACAGTCTCCGCCCCTCCACAGAGAAAAGGATGTGCCATCCTTCCCACCCCCAGGTCCTACAGTGACCACGCTCTTCAAGGGGAAAGGCCCAGAGACTCACCCACTCGTCCTGCAAGGCTTTCAGAATGGCTGGGATGCTGGTGGCTGAAGGAGGCTTGGGCCGGATCGGGTGAGCCACTGCCAAGAGAGAAAAAGTGGGGATGAAGAGCCAGAACCCAGGCGACTCCCCTTTCCCCGGCTCCTCTCCCTTTGGCCTGCAGGAACAGGTACTGTCTCCTCCTCCCATGCTCAGGCTCTGAGCTAAGCTGGCCCCCGGGGCTGAGGCCAGCCGCCAGGCACCTTTGATATCGATGAGCTGCTCCTCAGACAGAGGCTGGTTGTTGATGGGGTCCGTGCCATTCTCTGCGATATACTTCTCAATAAGCCGCCGCTCGTAGACGTGATTAGAGACAGGAGACACACAGGGGTGCTCTGGCACCTCATTGGAGACTGCGGAGAAAAGGCTGGCAGTGAGCCCAGGTGGTGAAAGGGAACTTGGGCCCAGGAGGATGCCTCACCCACGGCTGGCCCCAACAAGACCACGCATCCCCACACTGAACCTACAGGAATCAAGACGTGACACCAAGCCAGTTTTGTACTATCCCCAAAAGGCTTTCCAGCTACCAACCTGGCTTCCCCAACAGTCTCTTGACAGCCAGACAGCCAACGAATCATCACTGCACAACCACTACAAACCAGGCACCTAGCGAGCAGTCAATCATCCCTACCCATCCCATTTTTGAACAAAGGTGCTTCGGTGCTGTTAAACTCCAGGACATGGAGAGACACATGAAGCCACTCAAATCTCAGTCTAGAAACTATGAATAGATGGATTATCAGACAAAGAAATGACAACGCAACGTGGCAAATGCCGTAATAACACAAATAATTTACTTGTTTTCTAGTTGCCAAGCAAACTGTAAACATTTCCCTAGATGAACTCATCCTCACCCTCACCCCCAACACAAGCAGCACTTAGATGCCTGCCTCAGCAGCCTGTGCACCCCTGAGGACAGAGACTGCAGCTGTCTCTGGCTTCCAGGATAATGCAGACGCCCAGCAGGCACTTGGTAAACATCTACCAGATGAGTGAATGAGAGGAAGAATGGTGCTGGATGGAAAAGAGCTTCCTCAGGACTGAAAGGAAACCACGAATGTAAAAATACTCTGCAAACTGTGACTTCTTCCACATGAAGGGTTCCTTTTCCTAGTTATCACTGCCCTTTCTCCCTGCGTTATTTTTTGGATTTATGGAGAGGTTCTAAGAGTAAAACCCTTGAGAATTAGGAAGCAAATAGAGAAACAAATGAGAAACTAGTAGTAACCTGATGAAGCGATGAGAATTAAAAAACATCTGCAGGCCGCAACAAAACACCAGAAGGACAGACAGTACAAGCATGAAAAAACGCATGGATTCAGGGTCAGAGAACGAGCTCCAGCACCCGGCTCTGCCACTTACTACCAGCTGTGCAGCTTTACAAAAGCCACACTCTCCTCTAGACTTACAACCTCATCTGAAAAACTGGATCTTTATTTCCGCTTTGGAGAATTCTTGGGAGGATAAAATGCAATCATAGGCTCGGAAGCCGCTGTAAACCAATAAAGGCTCTAGAAATGGACACTGTTTTCGTCAGTCGCGCAAGGTGACGCCGGGAGCCAGCGGCCCTGTCACTGCCTGTACTTCGCAGTGTGACCTCTGCAAATTGCAGAAGGTCTGCCTACCCCATTGGGGCCTCAGACTACACCCAGGACAATGCTTTTATTTTGAAGATGGGAAACTGAGCCCCAGAGCCTTGGCACCAGATCACAAAACCAATCGGAGGCGGATCCTGCAGAAGCCCTCGGTTATCCTGATCCCTGCACCAGCTCCCTCTGTCCAGGCCTCAGTTCCCACTGCGGAAACGAGGTGGTTAGCCTCAGCGATGCCTGCGACAATAAACATGAGGCGTTACGTAAAGTGTGAAGCGCTGCGCAAATGCATCATCCCAGGCCGTGGACGACCTTCGAGCTGACAGGCCGCTGCCCTGCCTCCCGGGAGCCCCGTTTTCACCTCAGCCCCTGCACCGGAGTCGGAGTGGCTCTCAGATCCTCCCGCTCGGCTCTCCGGCCTCCTGCAACGCGCGTTCCGCCGCAGCCAATACTCACTAGAGCAGATGAGGGACATGGCGCCGTCGCTGCGCTCCGAGGCGCCACACACCGGGCTCTGAGTTTAGCTTCGGAGCCGCCGCAGGCTACTTCCGGTTCCCCGCTGCTTCCAGGAAGCTCCGCGGCCAGCGGGGAGCTGACCCGCCGAACGATGTTCGCGTAGCCCTTCACGTGGGACCGCGGCGGGTCGCGCGCTCACCCTCCTGCACCTAACGGAAATTGCCCTTTCCCAGAATGCAACCTGGCAGGAAAGGGCCCGCCAGGGGACACTCGGCTATTTCCGAAACAACTCGGTTCCTTCCGTTAAGCGCTCCCGGGGGCGGGGAAAGGAGAGCCGAAACTGCATTTCCCCTAATGCAGTGCGAATTTAAAGCCGATGCAATTCAGCAACACTTTTGAGACCGATGCGCGGTAAGACCCATGGGACTGTAGAGGTGCAAACTCTGGTGTGCGCGGCAATTTCCCAAAGAACTTGTTAAAATGCACATTCCTGGGATCTGCCTTAAAGAGTCTGCTTTTTCAGCGCGTGTCCCACGTGATTCTGAGGTGTTTCTCGGACTACCCTTTGAGAGACATTGCTAGGTGACCCGGTGGAGAAAGCGCAAATGCGGATGGGTTGAGAAACTAACACTGGCCAGGAAACTAAAAGTCCTGCCTGTGCTATCAATTTGCTTTGCGATCTTGGGCAAGTCATCAGCTTCTCTGCCCCTTTCCTACATGACTTCTAGATCCCTTCCAAGTCAGACGGTGTAGGATTCTCTGTGGGTATCTATAAGATCAGTTACTCCCAGAGATCATGTACAGAACATGTGTGGGCTATAAGGGATTCAGACCAAACAGCAGGGCCTACAGGCATGGTCAGTGAAGTCTTCTTCGGTGAAGAAGTGTGAATAAGCTAAACTTTAACAGATGGGCAATGTTCAGATAGAAGAGGAGAATCCTACTCGTAAGAGGAGGGAAGGCACAAGCAAAGGCTTGAAGAGAAGAATAAAAGTTGCAGGTCTGAAGGGTATTATGGCATAGTGGCCAAGAGCACGGATCTGAAGTTAGACCGCGTGTTCTAATCCCAGTTCCACCCAGTTAGTAATTGGTGTGACCTTCCCAGCTTTAACTTCTTCATCTGTAAAGGGCAGTGATAGCAAAGGTTGAACTAACCCATAGGTGAGTTATCGCAAATTTAAAAACTGCTTTGAACTAAACTTGGCACATAATATATTCATGTTTGTTATCATTATCCCAAAAGCCATGCAAGATTGTCGAAACTACTATCATCTCCCCTGCACCAGTAAAGTGGCATCCTAATTGGTTTTGTTTCCAGCCTGGATTTCATCTAATCCACTTTACACAGAAGAGCCAGTGATCTACTCTCAATGAGAAATATGTTCCCACTACTCTCTAGGCTTTTCATCTGAATAACAAATATTATAAATGGTGAACAAGAAAGACAGGTTTCGGCTCCCTTGGAACTCACATTCTGTTGCAAGGGTTAGGGGAGGAACCACAGACACATAGCCAATGAATCAACATATAAGAAAATTCCAGAGTGTCAAGTGCTACAAATAAAACAAATTAGAATAAAGTAGGCGGTGCCATGGATTGGAGGGTTAGGCTACTTTCAGCAGGGGATTCAGGGAGGGCATCTCTGAGGAGGTGACACTGTTATTGAGATGTGAATGAGGGGACAATGTTTCTCTCAGTAGAAACATACCCCCAAGTCCTGCACCATTTAGCCCATGCTGACTCCACAGTCTCACCCCATGTTCTCTCCAGCCCCACTGGCCTTTCAAGTCCTCAAACTTACCCCCTCTGGCTTCCTCAACTCCCTCCCTTCTCCCCTTCCTCTCCCATCCCCTCCAAAATGAACTTCAACCTCACCTTAAATAGTGCTTCCTCTGGAGCCTTTTTCTTGACCCCTAACTGAAGCTTAGTCCCTACAGCACCCTGTAATTTTACTCTAAGCCACCTGGAAAACTATAATTATTTCATTCCTTATCAAGATCTGTTTGATGTCTGGGTTCTCCATTAGACTGTAAACTCCACGATGGCAGGAACCATAGTTGTTCTTTCTGGTCACAATTGTTTCTCGGAGTCTAACGCAGTGCCTGACACATAGCTTCACAACTGTTGTTGGTTGTTATGACAAGATGCCTGCCAGGCCAGGCATCTTAAGTACTGGGCTGTTGTAGGAAATGAAATGAATCTGTTGAGCTGGGGCCTTGAACCAGAGGGGACTAGACTTGATTGGGCGGGCAGCAGAACAGCCATTGAGCTATGGAGTTATTATAGCCACATTTGTATCATAGACGATTCCTCTGGAAGATACTGTATTTTGCTGTGTATAATGTGTATTTTTCTCTGCCAAAATTTGTGAAGGAAAAATAAGGATGCACATTATACGTGGGTAGTACTAATTCCATCTCTATATAAATGTTTTTATAATTCTTTCATTTATGATTATGAGTTAAAATGTAACTCTAAAAATCAATATCTATATGCAAAATAATACCCTTGAATATGATCATCCGTTTTTTTTATATATATAAAATTTTATACGTAAGATTTCTTGTACCTTGTATCTGTTCTAGTGTTTTATAATTGTTACATAAAATTTCTTGTACCATGTTAAAAAATTAATGCTAAAATTCCTTTATAATACAAAAAACAAGTACCTAAATATAAACAAATAAAACTTCGAATTAAAAAATTAAAACGAAGCATTTTTTCTCTAAGTCTGAGCCAAAATCGTGGGTGCACATTATTGGGAGCGTGTTATACACGGCAGAATACAGTACTTACTGGATGAGTGTGAGCGGGAGAGACTGGAGGGAGACCCAGTAATGCATTTACTGGACACATCTTAACTGAGAACCCACTGTGCGAGTCAGGCACTATACTACGCATCCCTGTACTGGGGAGTTCATGGCTATGATAGGAGAATGGAGGAAAAAGAGAGTCCTTTAAGGGTTTCTGTGTTTCAAAATCCAGCCCCTCAGGGGATAGAAAGGATTCAGGGCCACTGATTTTGGAGTATCTACAGGTAAGAACTTGATCTCAGATTCCCCCCTACTTTCCTCAATCTGAACCATCTGCCGAGTTCGGGTGTGGAACTGCTCTCCGAAGGAGCAGATTCATTTCTCCAGCATGTGTGCCTCTAACTGCTCCTCAAACACCTTTCCCCTTTGTGCCTTTTTAGCGCGAAAACTTTTTCAAAAGACCAGGGGCTCTCGGGCGCCCCTTCGTTAGAACAATTTTCAGGCGGCATGACTGGGTTCGAGAACTACATTGCCCGAAATGCCGAGCGGCTGGAAAGGCTTCCACCCCAACTTCCAAGACCCAGTTTACCCACTCTACAGCCCAGATATAGTCACATTTCCCCTTCCCCGCCAGATTTCCGTTCCCAGCTCAAATTTCAGATCCCATTCTTCTCCCGGTGGGAAAGCTTGTGAAAAAAACAAAAATCGAGAGGATAGGGCGCATGCGCACACGGTACTCGGTTTGGGCCTGGAAGGAGCGGTCCGCGCTAGGGCACATCCCGCCTTGCGCGTGCGCAGACGGTAAACCAACGCCCAGGGGGTGAGGCGCGGGTTTGGTGGCGCGTTTTAGCGAAGTCGCACGTGAAGGGCAGCAGTGGCCGGAGCCCGGTGAGTGTGAGCCGAGATCGGGGCTCGGAGGCAGACCGGGCCGGGGAGGCGGCAGAGACGGCGGGCGGGGCCCGAGCGGAGCTGCAAGGCCCGGAGAGCATGACTGGGGAGGGGTCCGACGTCGCGCGGCCGGGAAGCCAACTGGGGACCCGGATCCACGTTGCTATGCAACAGGGGGCGTCGTTACTAGGTAACGGGAGACACGCGCTTTCCGGGAGCGGAGGGTTCCAAGCGCTGCTCTTAAGTGCGGGCGAGGCGCAGCAACCGCCAGGCTGGAGGACGAGGCCAGCGCTGAGCACCGTGTCTCCGGCCCCCACCCCACGGCTCAGCTTCCTGTGGGTCCTCTCCGAGCTCTTTGGGATACCCCCAACCCATGGGCCGCGCTGGGTCCCTTGTCAGAGACGCCACCCAGCAGGGCTTGGCAGGGGACGTGCTGTTCGAAATAGCGCATACCGCCGACACCCTGTCTTGGTGAGGCTGGAGCGCTGCCCCTTTGCCTGTCGCCCTGTCCCGAACAGTTGCTGGAGAGCAGCTGTCAAGGGTTTAGCGAGGGCTGCCAGGACGCTGACTTCAGTCCCCTCAATGGCAAGTTCGCCCCGTCTAGGAGCCTCCTTTCAACGAAGCTGTCCTCAGGTGGCCGCTGCCTATTTGGATCAACTTTAAGCCGCCTCTCCGCACCTCTCCAGAGCTCGCCATTGCTACCCTCATGGATCGTTGTCAGGTTTCTAATACTCCTTTAACAAGCATGTATTAGTCATCACTCTGTGCTAGGCACTAAGGATTCAAAGAAAAGTTGTCAAGTCTGACCCGGAGGAGCTCAAAGTCTAATGGGGGAGGCAGGCATGTAAACTGCTAAATTCTGATACAGTGTGATCAGTAGCATATTGGCAATTTGCATACTACAACACTTCTATAGGTGTTACAGTGTACAAACTTCTTGCAGAAACATGTGAACTCCTTGCAATAACTCTTAACCTCGCTTAACCCCATTTTCCATTTGAGGAGACTGAAACTCTGATTAAGTAATAGGCACAAGGTAGTGGATTCTAGTTTGTGGCAGAATTAAGCCTGAGAGGAAAGTTGAGGGTCTTTTTTATACTGCTACACTTTCAGGGCCTTCCCTAGGGTAGATTTTTTCCCCTGTGCTGTTGATTATGGTTATCCATCACAGATCCCAGGGAGCCCTCTCGGGGAGAGTCTCAGAAAGTTAGCCCTGAATGGGGTAGACATCCTTGCTTTGATAGGTTCCACTGCCCCTTCTGATGGGCTCCCAGAAGAACCACTGTTCCATAGGGGTAGCTCTGGGCAATGGTGGGGAAATCAGGCCCAGCAGAGGGCACTAAGTCAGCTGCCTGCCCCCC